>LWCB01014957.1:0-13722 GCA_001630525.1 Coelastrella sp. M60 | reverse complement strand
TGCTGTCATGCAAGGGAACCCTGGAACTGGCAACAGTGCCAGCAAAGTCACAGCCAGCAGCTGAGGGCAGTGATGCTTCTGCACCCTTGCTGGACAGGCAACCGTCTGACAGACTGGCGGTGAGCCAGATGCAGTACATACAGAGCACAAATCATGCAGCCCAAGCAGCGTTGGCAGCATCGTGCAACCCCTGCACTTCCATCAGAAGCCCTCAACTGCAAGCTGCGCAATCTGCCGCCGCATTGTTCACAGAATCTTGTGGTTACAGCAGGGGGCCAATTGTAACACTAAGGAGTGTGGATGATTTCGGAGGCCACAGCGGGTATGATTACAGCAGGCCGAAGGCGTCTGGCCAGGCACCTGCAGCCTCAGGTGGTGCCAACCGCTTGGCACCCCCAGCTGCGTTCATGAAAGTAGCCCGCATGGGCATAGCTCTCATGGGCCTCGCAGCAGCAGCGGCAGTGACGGCCATCATATTCAGCCCCCTTCGCCACTCAGAGGCTCCCAGCACAGCACCAGAGAATACGCAGGGCGGTGCAGATAACAAAGCAGCAAACTGTATGACAGCAGGGGCTGAATATGACGGACCAGGTTATCATGAATGGATGGAGGAGAGGTTGCAAGCAGCGCTGCAGCAGTTCAGCGCTGAACATGATATGTTAAAGGCTGAGCTAGTTATGCTCCAGGCCCTCAGTAAGAAGGTGAACAGCCACAGCAGCAGTGCTTCCGGCCGTTTGTACCCTGTTATGAGTACTACTGCAGGTGCTGGTCTATCAAACAGGATCAGACAGTTCTTCAACATCAGAAACCGGAGTGGTAAACATGATGTTATGGAGCCTGCAGCAGCTTTGTGCAGCAACAGCAACGGCAGTGCTGAATCTGCAGCCTTGACTGCTGAAATAACAGATACCTTGACATGTGCAAGCATATCAAGTCGTATTGCTGAGATTAGAGAGCAGCTGGAGAGCATTGACGTGCTCAAAGCAGCTCTTACTGCTGAACTGGTTGAGCAGCAGCAGCAGCGGAGATAGTGCAGCTGCTGCGATAATATGCTATGCAAGTACTGACCTGTACTGTATATCAGCATGTGCTGCAGAGCACAAGTTTTGTAGTTGGCTGAGATCAGTACACGTCATCCTGGAGCAGGATTGCGGCACAGAGGTTTATCCTGGTAACTGGCTTGCTGGTGGTCTTGGACACAAACTACATCGCATATATCACCTATGGACTCCGACTTCGATCAGGCGACGTATCTGGTTGTATGCAAGAAAGCATTTCCTTTTTGTCTACGTTGATGTTGTGAACATCAATAGATGTATACAAGATTCTCCTGTACTCCATGTGTCTCTTCTTGTGTTCTTTGTCCTGTCAGTTGTACTAATGGTCTGTAACCTTTTTGTGCAGTCTTGAGACTCTTTGTTGAGGTGGTTGAAGGGTTCTAGCACCACCTTCAAGTACAGTATACATCATCTGCACACACTGAGGCAAGCTGCTTTACTATATTGATGGTTTTTCCATGCCTAGCAACGCGTTCATGACTTGGAAAGTGTTTTATGTATCAAGCCCTGGTGTTCTATGCTGTCTTCACTGCTGTACGGCTGTCAATCAAGCACACTGTGTTTGTGCATAAGGCCAGGATTTGGCCATGGGGCTCAGTGCTGTGAGTGACATCAACAAGGCACTGATCTGTATAGCAGTTGAACAATGCAGTGTCTGGTCTTTTTCTATGCATGTTCTGTGGCTAGACTTGTCCACCTCCATTGTTGTTCTGCAAAATGTCTTGTAGCAGTATGTTCTGTATGCCCCCTGTATACCAATTGTACCAGCTATTGGCTGGCACACAGTGTTGTAACCTTTTGCTACTGCAGTACAAGGCTCGGCTGAAAGTTGCTTGTTGAGATCAGCCAGAATTGTTGCCGGCAACCTTTGTATGATATCTGCGTTCTTGCTGTCAGCAACGGTGCTCTACCCCGTGTGTATGGTAGTCTCAGGTTGGTGGTTGCAAACATCTTGATAGTTCTTGCTGTTTAAGTGTTGCACTGATTAAAGGCTATGGTAGGCTTCAGTCACGACTTTGAAATGCTGGGGTGTTGCTAGATGTTGATGTTTGTCAGTCTCGGTACCTACATTTATGTCTGAAATGATGCTCCCAGATGTGTTTGTAGTTCATCTGGAGCGATTGGAATAGCAAGGCAAAATCAAAGCTTGATGACACGGCTGTGGGTGGCGACTGCAGTGTATATAAGAAACATAGCAAGCACACAGAAAGCACAGCACGAAACATGCACGGCAGTGTATGATCTACTAGTGCAGTTATGATGGGCATCTTGCAAGGCTGTATGTCTGACAAGATGTCAGAAAGTAAATTCATTCTATTCGTAGGTTTGAGGCTGCTGTGGCAATTGTCCGTGTCTGCGATCTCCTCCACCTTCCGCGGCCAGTACGACAAGACATCCCAGCCAGAAACAAATCTAAGTTTACCAGCAACAGAATCAGTAATTGTTAGCAGACCTTCGCACCGGTACGAAGTTGAGCTACGCATGTATACTGTAAACTGGTTCACGCTCTTCAAGTTATCCTACGGAAATTGCACATTGCAGCTACATGGATGGACATGACGGTAAGTATTGCACACCGAACAGGTCTAGACCATGCTCTGTTCGCAAGTGGTGGCGATCACATGCTCTAAGCGGGTTGTGGGCCGAGTGACAACCCGCTTGGTAAGTGCATGGGGAGCTGGTGGAGAAAGCAGGCCCGTACGTCATGATCATGATAATAAGAGTTTTAGCCACATACTACGTCTGTGATTAGCGGTGTGACTTTTGGTGCCCCCGCACATCATTGTCCATCAGGACCCACAGCCTCGATCCTTATTAGCTGCTTAGTAACATTTCCATGACAAGGAAAATAAGTCTAAGGGGCATCTCGTGCATCGCTTGTCTGCTGCTGGTGACACCTTCAGTAAGTTGGCGCCCTGTTTGCCTTTTCGGCCATGACGAAGTAGAAATGCTACGCAAGCGTGGTGCACATATGACATAACGAAATCCTGGGTTGCTTGTCAGCGAGCTGCCGTGTGGCACAGCAGCTGTCGGAGCTGCTTAACTGATACCTTGACAGATGGCTCTTACATCGTTGGACGCGTGACTGGGCTGATCGAGTCACAAAGCTTCAGATAGACATTGCAACGGTTCGGTATCTGCTGTCACTGGGCGCTCTGTGTCGAAAATCTTGAATCCGATGTCGGCACCACATACCACTGGCCGTGATATTATTGCTCGAGTGTCCTGTCATTACATACACAGCGTGATGCCAACAGCAGATGGAGTCAACACGCAACACGCACATCCTCTGCTGCTGTTTTGGTTGCCTAGGTGATTGCTCAGCTGCCAGGGCCTCCAGAATGTTCAGTAGCCACCCTGAATAAAGTAGCATTTGGTGTGGGTGCATCAGCAGCCCAGGTATGCGAAGCTCATAGCCACAAGGGAGCAATATACAGCCGCAGCACAGCTGGTCAATAACAGCGATGACAGCTTCTTGGATGAACGTGGTCAGCCTACATATGCTGCATATGCAGTACTGTGCCGACAAACAGACAGCAGCATGCACAAATGCCTCCACTGCGAATGTACATTAGCAGTACTGAATCAATGTAGTCCACAGTCGAATACAACATGAAGGTGGAGATACAGTGCAAGCATGTGCAAGTGGCAGGTTGTCAGCATGTGGTGGTGATGTTGCAGAGGTAGTGCTGCAGCAATCAGGGTTATCTTATGTAGTTGTTTTGCTATCTACACTGCAGACCGAGGGTGCTGCAACAGCAGGAGGTCGCAGTCCCAGTGTCTGGGATGTATTTGCTGCCCAGAGTGGCAAGATTCAGGATGGTAGCACACCTGCAACTGCAACAGACTTCTTTAACAAATACAAGCAGGATATAGCTCTCATGAAGAGCATGGGGGTCAGAAACTTCAGGTATGGAGCACCATTAGGTTGGTGGAGCGATGACAGCAGGCAGGATCTGTCTCTGCTGCATACCATCATGATGATCTTTCATGATTACTAACACAAGAGGTTTCAGCAGACCGCAGAGAGACCTCCTGCAGCAGTGTGATTGTGTATGCCCACGAGGCAGATCAAAGCAGGCCACCGTAATCAGGTTTTGTCCTGCAGGTTATCCATCAGCTGGAGCAGACTGATCCCAGGTGGCAGCAAAGGCAGCCCTGCCAGTGAAGCAGGTGTCACCTTTTACAATAATCTCATCAACGAGCTTAAGAGGAATGGGATAGAGCCAGCAGTCACACTGTATCATTGGGACTTCCCTCAGGTATATTCTGTTGGGATTGCTTTGAGAATTGGAAGCTTGAACCTTGAGACGCGGTGTCAGCAGCACTTGCGGCTATTGATGGATACCGGAAGCCGTGCAACCATGTTGAAAGGTTGTTTTCCAAAGGGACATACCCAATGTCGTAGTGCATTGCTTGACAGATAGGAACATGCAAATGCAGTGCATGCAGCAGCATCACCTAGCCATCCAGAACGGCCATGTGCAGCAAGGCGCTACTGCACCTAGCCCTGCTCAAGCGATGTCTTTTGTAAGGGTGTATCGTGTGTTCGCGTGTACTGCTGGTGTGCTGTGCAGAACCTGCAAGACAAGTACCAAGGGATGTTAGACAGGCAGTTCATAGAGGATTTCACATACTTTGCAGATGTCACCTTCAGGAGGTGTGTGCCTGGAGCAGCAGTATCAGCTTCATAAGAAGTCCTTTCCCAAGCATCCATGCCAATACAAGCAATGATGCAGGAATTGCTATTACAAAAACATGGGCAGTATTGCAAGGATGATGGATAGAGGACGTATGCTGCTGCAGTATTGTCTGCGTATGCTCTTCAGCATGGGTTCTGGACAGTGAACGTGATTATCCTTTCTTCCCCCTTTTCATCCAGGTTTGGAGACAGGGTAAAGAAGTGGATCACATTCAATGAGCCCTGGGTTGTCTGTAGCCTTCAATGGGGCAATGGAGACTTTGCGCCAGGCGTTAACTATGGAGAAAGCGGCAAGTGGAAGTGTGGCCACCATCTGTTGCTAGCGCATGCAAATGCAGTGAAGCTGTACAGGGATGTATACAAACCCAGACAAAAAGGAAAGATTGGTATGGCACTTTGGAGCGAGTGGAGTGAGCCCTACACTGACAGCTTTGAAGGTAAGTGCATGAGTGTGAAAGGAGGTTTGACTTTGCTGCACGAGCAAAGTGAGTGCAATGCTGGCTGATAATGACAGTGTGTATGAGGTCATCATCCCTTGGTCTTCTTTGGTCAGCCACAAACTCTAGACCCAACTGAAAGAGCATACGTGCTTGATAAAATTTGTTGCATTGCTTTATCACAGAGTCATTCAGACTGCATGTTGACAGACTCCCTGTCATTGTTACCAAGTGTCACATCATTGATGCCATCTGTTTCAGTAGGATCACTTGAAGCAAGGCGGTTCTGTGCTGTATTCTCTTTTTCCTCTATGTCTGTGTTGCTATGCTGACACATGGGTGTTACCTGCATCTGCAGACAAGCGTGCTGCACAGAACAAACTGGATACGGACTTCGGGTGGTTTGCTGACCCAATCCACTTTGGAGACTACCCTGCCCACATCAAGCGGACCCAGGCAGCATATCTACCTCAGTTTACAGAAGCAGAGAAGGCTCTGCTGCGCAAGAGTTACGACTACATGGGTCTCACAATCTACACTGCTAAGTATGCTAGCTTGGCTGGCAATGGGAGTCCTGATGGTTGGTGGGTCAGAACCATTGGAGTAGATGGCAAGTAAGTACTTTCAAGATTAGAACCTTCTGAAATGACTGAACTGATGATTGTATACCATGTTGCCCTCGTGTGTGCTGATATACTCAAAAGCTGGAAGGCCTGACTCGTGCCCAACATTGTGCATGATATACAGCTGTGTTGGCATGTCACATGTTGCACGGCCAGATCTGTTCTGAACGGCAAAGACCTTTTGCTCATGTTGCTTGACCACACCTGGCTGCAATAGGCTTTGCACAGATTCTGCAGCACCACAAGCCCACCCCGGTGTCAAGATGATACATAGCTGGCCGACTTGCTGCTGTGAAAGAGTATTTTAGCTTCTGCAGCAATGTGACTGCACTGCTGTGTGTTTTCCCCTCGGTTGTGCACTTATAGGCCTGTTGGCGAGCAAGCAGAGAGCTACTGGCTGTACAATGTCCCATGGTCTATTGGCCGCATGTTGCGATACATGAAGAACCGGTATGACAACCCTTACATCTGGGTGCTTGAAAATGGCATCTCAGAGAAGCAGGAGGCAGGCAGGCAGGGAGAGGCTGCTCTGCAGGACAGGCTGCGGACGGACTACTTTAGAGGCTATATTGGTGAAGCTTGCAAGTAAGCATGAGGTGGATCGCGCCTGGTCCCAACTTGCTTTACATGATCAGCTGACAAAACCAGCCTACTTCTGGTTCAGCCCTTTGTGAAAAAGACACTGCAGTGAGTAGTTTTTGCATGGAAACCCCTATACCCAAGCAGTACACCGCCTGCAAAGACAGTCTGACATTTCTGCAATGTGAATCTGGCATGCAGGGCTATTGAGGAGGGTGTGCGCTTGACCCATTACTTCACTTGGAGCTTCACTGACAACTGGGAATGGAAGGAGGGCTTCAAAACCCGCTTTGGGATTGTTCGTATTGACTTTGACAAGCCAGATCTGCCCCGGCGAGTCAAGAACAGTGGCAAGTGGCTCAGTGAGTATGTGTTCAAGGTGTCAAAGAGAAAGTGATGACATTGAGCTACCACTGGACAGTCTGCCGCAGTCGCTTCAGAACATGAAGAAAGCTCGGGAGTTGTTAGGGGTGTTGTTTACAGGGTCCTGTGACTCTATATCAAGGATCTGAAAAGACAGGAGTGCAGCAGGCACTACCATGCACCAGTCATGCGACAGGCATGAATTGTTATGGCATTTGGTCTGCAGCAGGTCGTATCCCTTGATGCTAGGCAGGCATAGTATATAGAAACACAGTTATCAGGCTCTGGCTACATTCAGGTGCCAGATTGCAGGATGGCAGAGGCAAGCAATACTTTGCGTGTCATGTGCAGCACATGCGATGACACCAATGGCAGCCCTGGAACTGCTGCTGGCTTGCTTGCTTGGTGACACAAACACTTGAACTCAATCCAAGACCGTTGTTGGTCCCCGCACAGCATGCTGTGTTGGCCATCTGTTGTTTTGTATCATGCATAAGCGGTATCAAATGTCTGTGTTGCTTGCTAAGGCAGTACTTGTACAGCATGACAAGCAACTGCTTTGACATGCCTTGTGGTCTGTTGGTTTGTGGTCTTTCGATCCTCATGACCCTACTGGTCATCCTGCTTGGTCACCCTTAGTAAAGTGGGCTTGCAGGTAACGTTGGCATGGCAATTGTTGTCGGACATACCTGTTGCTGTTAACTGTCTCACCGTGGCCAACGAGGTCCATGCGGCGCCGGAAGCTGTGTGGGCTGGCGGGGACCTTGCCGTAGTGTGTTGCGAAGTTCGCATGCTGAACGCTCGTATTTGCCGTAGGTGAGACAGGCACGACGTTAGCTAAAGCGGGACTAGATGTATCACTGCTGGACTTGGCTGCTGCACAAATGGGCAAGTAGAGGGCTCTGCATACATTCAGGCAAGCTATGTATTTATGTTGTTGCTTTTACCATGCCTAGCACCGCGTGTTGGGACTTTGAACGTGTTTTATGTATGCTGAACGCAGGCGCTTGCAAGCTGCAGCATGGCTCACCGGATCTGCATGCTGATCACGTTGACTATAACCCCTGCCTTCTCAACTCAAGTACGGAGCAGCCTAGGCTCATCATCGATCATGTACATTCATACGTTGACCCTTCTTGGCAACAGTCCTAACTCAAGCGGCTTCTGGAGCAATAGTGCAGCGGTGTGGATGTGTAATCTGTGGGGCTATGCGTTCACAGTCTAGCTGGTACTATGCAGCATGGTATCCAGCAATGCGGCAAGTGTATTCTACCACACATCTATGTGCTGCCTGAGCTTGCACGCAGCTACAGCTCATTACATGGGACAATTATGCTGCGCGCCCTATACGTCTGAAAAACTGGGCATCTGGAAGATGCATGATACTGTTTAAACACATTTTGTTCAGATTTATGTTAGTTTGTACATTATTGTTCACAAACGTCACACCATTGTTGAGGTGTGCGAGATTTCGGGGGATTGTTGTTGTAGTAGCTTCTGTGAAGTACGGGTTCTTTCACTCGAATATGCTTCATCCGGTTGACACTGAACAGAAACGGGCTGCAATCCGCAGGTTGATGATGGACTTTGCACCTCCCGCCAGGCCAATCCTACGCAAGGTTCTTGTTGCAACTCGACGGCTTCCTCAGACCATTTGTGCCTTGTAGATCGGTTGAGGATTTCGTTAAGAAGTGTATTGCTGGTTGCATATACGTTGAGTGAGTCCCTGACCAGCCTTCGCTCGCCCGAAGACGCGCCTGCCGAGGCGTGCCTGTAGCTTGTTGGCAGATACTGTCGTTGGTGATCTTAGAACTATGTGTGGACCTTCTGAGCAACTTCAGCAGCCGCCTGGGGCCTGTATGTAAGTTTGTGCCGGGTGTAGTAGCGTCGACTTCAGCATATGCGACATCAGGGCGTCCTACTTTGCGTACCTCCAAGAAACACTTATCCATCCTGACGTCCGTGCCTTTGAAGGCTCGCCGCTGGCAGCCTGTCTGGTAGAGCACGCCAGATTCACCTCAGCATCAACAACACTGATGTAAGACGGTGTGCGTTTCGCAGGGGAGCAAGAGTACTGCGCAGGAACGTGAGTAATTCTTCTTCGAATGTAGCCAATAATCACCTGGAAGCTGGTCTATCACGTGGCAAACTCCCAGCCAGTTGCATGCCACACGACCAGCCAGACGACCGTGCGGTCCACACAGATACAGACTGGGGAGGTGACAGCTGCTCCATGGACGACTTCAACGGCACGTCAGGGCTTCTAGGAAGCTGTTTGGGCCTGCTCGAATCAGCAGACGTCTCACTTTCACCTCCACAGCTACTACTCGGAACCTCTGCCGGAGTGTTCCTGGTAAACCTGCAAACGCGGGATATCCAGTTATTGGGGTTGCAAGATTCCATAGTAGGTCAGCTCAGCTACGCTAATGGCATAGTCCTGGCATCGTGCCCTGTAATGGACAGCAGCAGCTCCAGCCTGCAGCATCAGGATCCTGCTGCAGCAGCAGCAGGCCTCTACAGCATAGACCTCAACAGCACTGACACCAGCCCAGTGGCACAGGGATCAGCCCCGGTACACAAGCTCTGGGTGGGCAACGCACGGTGCACAGCGGTATCAGCAGCATCCAACAGCTCTGAGGCTAGCACAGCAGTGCCTCGTATTTACCTAGGCACCCAGCCAGCTGATGTCCTGTACTCTGATGACTTTGGGGCTTCATGGGTTAGTGCTGGTCTGTCTGAGGGGCCTGCTTGTAAGCAGTGGTACCACCGCCTGCCTCCATATGAGCCTTCAGTCCGCAGCATCAGCTGCAATGGCCTTTCAGATTCCTCAGGCGGCAGCAGTGGTAGTGGCTATGAGTCACATGGGAATGCTAGCCCGCAGGGACAACCAGAACTCCTGGTTGGAGTAGAGGTGAGCTGCCTGACCTTGTTAATGTAATATAACAAATATCCTGCCGCTGCAAGTGTGATATCAACCACTTGACTGCAGTAATATGCTCATTCAGTACAGTATCTGACAGCTTGAAGTTGAACCGTTGTAGAGTACCAATTCTCATTGTTTTACTCTGTCGTGTCTGCTGTCGTAGGTTGGCGGGGTCTATACCTGCAAACACCAAGAGCAAGCAGAAGCTGCAGTGGACGATGGGAGTGACAGCAGCAGCGGCTGCTCACCCTGGTCCGAAAACAGCCTGGGATTGTGCAAGGATATCCAATCTGTGCAGCGTGACCCTTGGAGCAGCAAGAGGCTGTATGCAGTAGCTGGCAGTGGGAGTCTGCCTGGTGGGGTGTATCGTAGTAGGGGCTGGGGCCAGAAGTGGAAGAGACTATTTGGTTACAGGTAGGTAGACTAATTTGAGATAGCAGGAACACCCAAGGTACTCGTCGTGTCTGGAGCTGTACCAGCTTATCATGTAGCACAGCAGCTTGGACATATCCAGCATCGGTGAGATCGCTGCCAGCTTGTCGTCATGCACTTGGCAGCAGACGAGAGGGTGGCTTTTTCCTGCGATGCCTTCTTCCTGTGATTGCTGTGCGGTACATGGGATGCTTGCTCACTGAAGCAGTATGTCTCATCAGTAACTGTGCCCAGTCATTAGCTGCTGCTGTTGCTGACTCATGCTCTGGCTACTTTCCCCACACAGGTACTCTGTAGGCATGGCCCTGAGCCCCTACCAGAAGGGCCGCCTGTTGCTGCTGGCAGCTGATAAACCCCCTGAAATTGGCTCCTACATCTTTGAATCGCTGAATGGCGGCCGCCACTGGGCGAATATCACGGATGACATCCATGAAGCTCTCCTGGCACTAACCAACCATGCCCTTGGCTTGTTCGACCACACGCCTGTGTGCACCTTTGTGCCAGGGGGGTTGATTGTGGCCTGCACTACTGGTCACGTGTTCCAGGGACAAGCGGTTCCTAGTGGCGGTTACACAGGGTGGCGGTTGCTGTGTCAGGTAACCGCTGCGGTCAACTGCATGTGCCTGACCGATCCATCTGTGGCCCCTGTTGTCATCTCCCGCATGTGAAAGGAAGTATGGCCGTGATGTGTTGGAAGTTAGTCTTCATGTAGAAGGGTGGCGGTTGGTACATGCATGGGATGTGTTGCAAGTATGTGTCGAGGGTCGTTCACATTGTTGTTGATTCTAGACCTGTCATCGCGCTGGGCGCACACTTGGCATCTGGCAGGGACTAAGGAATTTGGTCTGTTATGAGATCAGTGGTCTGTTCACATGATGTTCTTTACATGGGTTGTTATTGCGGAATATGGACTTGAACTTCTTGCAAACTTGTATTACCTACTGCATGGAGGGGGGGACTTCTGTTGGCGATGGTGCCATACAGGGGAGTCAGCAAACAGCTTCTGTGTATCTGCTGTGAGGCTGTACGCATAAGGGGGCATCACTGTAATAGTTATGCGGTTGTTTTGAAGAGCTATGTCTGCTACTATGCATCCTGTGACCTATGGTTCTTGGTGTTTTTACTAATCTGCTTTGCATTGCTTCATGGGTATGTTGCAAGTGAGTCTGGTGTCATACATGTGCAACAAGGTCGTCATTGATCAGTAGTAATAGTAGTGAGATGCATGCCGGGGTATGTTTGCTGTGTTGCCTACTACAAGGAAGGACAAGCGTAGATTTAGGTGTAGCAGTAATCAGCCTTCTTCAATGTTATATATGCATTGAGCACTTTTGTACTCCCTGGGGGAGCTGACCTATGTTTCAAGTCACAGCACTGCCTGTTGACGAAGGTGGCAACCTCATTAATCCTGCAGCTGTCATATCACCAGCATCTCTGGTGTGGCAGTACACCTTTTCTGCAATGAAAGCAGCCCAGAACTCGCTGCTCGCAGTGTCTGGCACTTGCCCCTTTGGGCAGGTGTTGTGTCTTTGCGGTGATGTGTTATGTCACCATTTAATTGATAGCAGAGCAGGTCTGGGCCCTGCTGGGCTCTGTGCTGTCCTGTCCTGCTGTATGGTGTTAAGATTGAGTTGCTTAGGCATGCTCTGTTGGCTGCCAGGAAGTTTGTGGTGTTCGTGAAAAGCAGGGCATCATCCCTGCAGATCATATCACAAGTCTGGTGTACAATTGCATTAAGCAGTGCGTGACAATAGGTCTGAGTCTGATGTTATGCTTGATGCAGGAGCCTGCACATGTCTTTTGAAATCCAATGTGGTTGTTGGCCAGCTGTGTTGGCCATTTCGAAATACATGGGCACTGTTGTTATGCCAATTACAGCCATGTGCAGTTGCTGTAAGAGCAACAGCAGCCTTGTACTGACAGCATTGGACATAACCTACCATTGCTTGTTACTGCTCCGTTCTTGCACTTGTTGCAACTGCATAGGCACACCCGCATCTCTGATTTGGTGCATGATACTGTTATCACACAGCTAGCTTATGACCAAAGCAGTGTGTATCAAGATTGTACTGGCAATGCAACAAGTGCCAGTGCCTAAACATGCAAAGCTTGCTGGTGTGGTTGGCTCTGTTGGACTAGCAGAGTACCAAGCAGTGTGCCTGGGGCAAGACATCAAGGGCTTGTCACATTCCTTCAAGGTCTGCCTGTCCTTGAACTTGCTGTGTGTGGGACTTACCTGTAGCACTGCAGTCTACTGGCTGCCTAGTGGCAGTCTATGTCTAATGAGTGGACAGTGCAGTATAGACTTTCTCGTTGTGGTTTCAACTACAGGCTGCTGTGTTGCATAAGACTGTGAAGTTGTGCAGCTGCATGTTCCTTGGTGAAGCAGTAGGTGGTCAACCATAATCATAATGAGGCCGCCATTCAATGAAGAGGGAGATATGTGAAAGGAGATATGGCTTGTGCAGCCCAGTGAATGCAGTGATGGCTTCTAATAGTAAGCAATCACTGTCGTGGTACACAGCATTTGTGCTGCTTGTCAATGGTTCCTCTGCAGCTCTCTGTTGCAGCCTGACTGATCAAATGCTGCAGTTGGTCACAAAAGTTTGACTGTGGTAACTATCGTGCAGCATCTGTACTGTTCAGTGACTTTCAGAGTGTTTTATGTACCACGAGACTCCATGCTTGTCCTTCTATCGTACCTCAATTCCGGCGTTGGCGCCAATTTCGCTTGAAGCCTTCAATGTGCAGCAGCTGGTGCAGCCTAGTCCTGGCACCTGAGCCTGGTCCAGTGGACGGCGTTTGCTGCCGTGCGCCAGACGTCGAGCCTTCCGTATCTGCCTCAGGCTGCTTGTATTATCACCATCTGGCACTGCACATCAAAGTGTTTTGTATAACCAAGCCTCGACTAGGACAGTCGCAAGGGTGACTGGGTACGCTATGCCTTGCTGAAGCAGCCGAAGCAGGTGTGAACGCAAAGAAGTTCTGAAGCACTCTGACCGCAGGGCCTACCCAGGAGGAGCATGATGCGCAACTTCGCATGATGCAACGTCGGGTGACACACCCTGCGTGGTATAATGCAGGCCATGTCGCTCAGAGGGCTGCTTTGCAGTTCTGACGCACATACCAACGCAGAGGCTGATATACGTGACTATAGAGGCGGTTAAGAAAAAGATCCGCAGGGTTCCTTGGCACAGCTTCGTCGATGGAAGGATACTGAGATGCCGTCCTTCGCACACCACTTTCGGCAGCAGGAGTTTAGTGATTGCATATTAAGTATCAGACTGACTCCTCAGGAGCCTGATGAGCTGACACGTGCACGGAAGAGATGCAAAACAGCAGAAAGTAACCCACCCCAGCAGATCGCTGCCTTCCCTGCACACCAGATCATCTTGTGTACCAGCAAATACTTCCGTGCACAGGTAAGTGTGCGCCTTGGCCATGTACGAACTGATCTCATGGTACCACCTCTTGACTAGGGCCCTGAGCTTGGACATCTGACTTGTTGACAGCTGACAATGCACAGGAAACTAATGCAGTGATCAACCAGCTCAACCGTTCATAAGCAATTCTCAAATCATACTTCGCCTGCATTATGAATTCA
>LWCB01014956.1:0-13488 GCA_001630525.1 Coelastrella sp. M60 | reverse complement strand
TTTCTGCACCTGAAATGGCTGCCCAGATGGCACTGCAGATACATGCGAGTACGCCTGAAAGGTATGTTTGAATATGCACTTAGAAGCCCATAAAGCAATAAATATATGCACAAGCATCTGTAGTTTCAAGACTGGACAAAAGTATGCAAAGAGTAGACTGGTCAAGGGTATGTGACTGCAAGTAAGTAGTATATGTTGCAACGGGGATTTGTATTAACAGCAGCTGCAGCACGCGATACTACTTGCAGCACATGATATAAACTGTAGCACACGTATTAGTGCAACATTGTCAAACTAGTCAAACGAACAAGTGTGTTGGTTTTGTTTTTTTGGGGTGTGTTTAATTACACAAGGTGGCACCCATGGAGTGCTTGGCTGAGAGTTATTTTCGGGCTGGTGTAAATACCCTGTTGGCTCAGCTAAATGAGCTGAAGTAGCTAGCTGAGTTGAAGTGAGTCGGGGAATGGCTCCCCTGTATCACGAGTCCAACAAAAACAGAATGCATCCAGCGTCAGCCAGTGTGCCTGCCGTCCAGCCAGCTCAGCAAACATCCTTGACCTGTTCCCTCCGGCTTCGTTGACTGCAGCTCAATAGCAACACACACACATTGTTCAGCAACAAAGGGAGCAACGCAACTGGCAAACAGTCAAAAAGTTTTCAAGCTGGAGGGCGGGAGTTACAGTGAGGTTGGCAATGTCAAGGGAGATTTGCTGCGCATATTTCAAAGGAAAACCACCACCGCAAAACCGCAGTGGCAGGGCATCCATTCTCAACGAAAGAACCCAATAAACAATCACAGACATGCTAGTGGCTAAACAACTCGCAGCTCAAACAGCATCATGCCAACATGCTGTTAAATGATGTTTGTGGCACTGTATATAACATCCACACCGTCTGTCTGCTGAGCCATTCATGATTCCCAGAATATGAACTGCGATTCAAAGATCAGCAGCAGCCACAGCTGCTGAAGTACAACAGCATTGCTGTAGGCTGCGTGGACAATGCATCTGCATGAGGTGTTGCCAGGCTACTGCTGCTGCTGCTGCTAGTAGTTGTTACCGTCGTTGTCTCGGCTACTAATCCTATCAAAAGCAGTGCTGCTTGATATACTGTTTGCATGCAAGCCGTTGAGAAAACTTTGTCCTACAGGATAGCAAGCTTGACACACTTGCAGGGAATGATCTGTGAAATCTCCTGCACTGCAGCACCACTGCTGTTGCAAACTACCAAAGATGCTGCTGCTGGCTACACAGAACCTTTGTGGCACTGCTTTCACCAACAGCAGCAGTGCTGTTGATCGCTCTCAGATCCCTTAACTTTGCCAGCCGCTGCTGAGTCAGCTGGAGAAGATCCATATGGATGTTATGACCTTCATCAACAGGCGTGGAATATCTGGATCTTGAATCACTTCCTGATTCGCTGCTGTTGCTGCTGCTGCTGGCAGCTGCAATCCCATCAGTTGGATCTTCAGGCTCTGAGCTGCTGGCGTTTCTTGCAGTAGTGACTGGCATGGTCTCAGATGATGTCATATTCTGCTCCAAGAAGTGCTGCAGCTTCTCCACTGTATCTGGCCGTTGTAGAGCAGTCAAGCGCTGTCAACAAGCAGCAGCAGCAGCAGCAGCAGCAGCAGGGGCAGGTTGATGATACAAAATTGCTAGTGATGCTATTATGCGCTATCACATGCATAATGTTGTCAATTATGGCATCTGAGAGAAACATTCCTCAAACAGCTCATCACTCAATGTCTGCAACCTCTGCTGTTAGTGCTCAAGCAGAAATACTTGCCAAGTGTATTGTTACAAAGTGTGTGAATGGTTTGTACAATATGCATGTCAGTCAGTAGCCTGCTCAGGCAAGTCACATCATAATGCACGCTGTGTAAACAAACTGCACATCTCACCTGCATAAGCTTCTGAACAACATCTGTTATCGCGCCTTCTGGTAACTGCTGTAACTGTTGTAAGACATGCGCTGCTGCCTGCTCACGTGAGTTGCTATCACCGCTGCTGCCATCATTGGCAGCAGCAGCAGCAGTGCCAAAATTCTGTGACTGGGGTGGACAATCTTGTGATTTGCATCGAGGACTTGCTGCTGCTGAGATTCTGTAGCCTCTGGGAGCTGCATTGTCTGCAATACCAGCTGTTGCGGTGCCTGGCATGGAACCTCGCCTGCTGCCAGCAACACTACTGCTGCCGTTGCTGCTGAAAGGGATGCCGCTGCTGCTCACACCCCTTGAACGTCCGATGAGGTAATTGTCACTGTCCGTGTTGCCAGCAGATGATAAGCGCTGCTGCTGCTGCTGCCAGAGGTGCCTTTGTGCATATCCCCCACTGCTGCCACATGGTGAAGCTGCTGCTGCCAGGTATGAGCTGTTGCTGGCAGCAGCAATGCCACACTGCTGCTGCTGCTGCTGTCCCAGCCATGATGTGATGGGATCCCAGGGCTCTTCCATGTCCATTGCCGCTAGGTCAGAATGCACATTTGTCACCTCTGCTCTTTCTGCTGCTGCTGCTGCTGCCGCTACCGCCGCTGAGTCCATTGCTGCTGCCAGACCACTTGTTATGACAGCAGTAGCAGGGATATCATCACCTGCTAAGGTTTGTCTGACACTTGAATTTGTGGACGGCCTTTGAGCTCTTATCTTAATGCTGTAGGGCTTCTTACACAACTTCTTCCTTGCAGAAGATCTGCTGTTGATGTGTTTGGAGATCATCATGATGGTGTGGTCAACTTTGTCAGTACTGCTGCTGCTGCTGGCACTGCTGCCAGAGATCGGCAAGCCAACCTCAGTTTGCCTAGGCTGCTGCAGCGGATTGCATCCTGCATCCAGGTTGTGGGGTTGGTAATGAACTTCCGTACCCGCTGCTGCTGCTGCTGCTGCTGCCACTTCACTTGCTCTGTTACTTGTTCTGGTCGATGATTTTCCTCCGTCACTTTTGATCAAGTTATAAGCTGCATTACTCATCATTACATAATCAGCATCATCACAGACCTGCTGCTGTTTATATGAGACACTTACGAGACCGTCAAAGCTGCCACCACCACTGCTGCTGGCAGCGATGTTTGCTGGACTGCCAGCAGCAGCAGTAGCAGCAGGGGTACTTAGTAAAATGCGATTAGCACCTGATATCATGCCTTCTGCTGCTGTGGCTTCTGACAAGACATGTTGATCGACAGCAGCAGCGGCAGCAGCAGCAGCAGTGGTTTGTGACAGCTGGCATTGTGCTGCCAGCATCAGCAGATTACCACTTGCTGATCTGGCAAGACCGCCAGAGAGTAATCCACGACCAGGATTACACCCTGGTTCAGATGTGAACTGAGCAATGTTCTCTGTATGAACTCCTGAACATTGCACGGTTGGCACATTAGCCGTCAATTGCTGCTGCTGCTGCTGCTGCTGTAACAAACCATTCTCAGAGCAGTTTGGACTCTGCAATGCACTTGCTGAATGTGCAATCTGCAGCAGCTCCTTGTACCTGGCACTGTCAGGCAGCAGTGCATTGCAAGAGTGCTCACTCCCTGCTGCTGCTGCTGCTGCTGCTGTGGTAGCAGTATTCCTATTGTCACCGCTGCCAGGGCTTCCAATAAGGTTGGCAGCCTTAGCAATCTCAAGCAGCTGTGCATACTTGCTTCCTTTGGGGGTCAAAACACTGCTCCTGCTGCTGCTGGTGCTGCCACCAATACTCCAAGCTGTTTGCACAACTGCCGCTGCCGCTGCCGCTGCTGGGATGCCTGTCCTGAGTTGACCTGCATTGAATTTGTTACAATCCAATTTGTTTGCTGGAGATCTTAGAGTTGGCTGTGCAGAGGTCTTCTCTCGCTGCCGTGTGCTGCTGCTAGCAGCAGTGGCTGCTGTATATGCATTGCCAAGTGCGTTGTGAGCCCTTTTCACCGCTGCTGCCGCCGCTGCTGTTACTGAATATCCTCTGCTGGTGTTGCTGCCACATAATGCACCTTGCAGTTTCCTTGCACATTGTTCGCATGGTGTTGTAACGTTGGGAAACCTGCTTAACAGCTGTTCAACTGCCTCTCCACCTTTCTCAAGTAGTACTGCCAATGCACGAGCCTTCTTCTCACAGGCAGTACAAGGAGGCAGCACTGCTGCTGCTGCTGCTGCTGCTGTGTGCTTGGCAGTACCGCTGACTCTTCCTGCTGCGCTTCTGACAATAGGCTTGCTAGTATACCCTACACCGCTGCTGCTGCCACCTGTATTTGTACTGCGGGGAGTAATGCTTTTTCTAGTTTGACTTGAGCCTGCGCCACACCCAACACTGCTGCTGCTGCTGCTGCCAACGCTGCTGCCACCTGTACCTGTCCGGCAAGCGTTACCACAAATCGTCTTTGAAGGACCTGAGTTTGAATCACAAGCAACGATACTGCTGTTATTGTTGCTAACATGTGTTACAGAAGATAACACTCCCCCGCCTCCAGGAGGTTTCCATCTGGGGGTGAGGGTTTTGTTTCTCATAACGTCAACTCTCTTAGGACTGCTGCTTCTGCTGCTGCTGCCAGTGCTGCTGCCAGCGCCACGATGTACTTTTGCAGGGCTGACAGACTTGCTCCTGCTGCTAACAGTGGGGTTCTTATAAGTGTTGCTGGAGTGTGTTCTTGGTCTAGTTGCATCAGCAACTGCTGACCTGGCTGGACTATTACTGCTGCTGCTGCTGCCGCTCCTGCTCTTGCTGCTGCTAGCATATGCTGAACTCACAGTGCCCATGACAGTACTGCTCTGCATAGCGTTGTGAGTCATACACTGCTGCTGCTGCTGCTGCTGCTTGCCCTTGTTGTTGCTTCTAGGCAGCATCTGGTATGAAATTCCTTGCAATTCGCCATGTGTATATGGCTTGTGGTAACAGCTAGCATCAACTGCTGCTGCTGCTGCTGTTATGGGGACATTGGCAGCAGCAGCAGCAGCAGCAGCAGCAGCAACCATCCTGTCATCGTCTGCATCTGCTTCAATTTTGTTTGCCCTGACAGCAAGTTCTGCTGCTGGCAGTTCTGCCTCCTGAATCATTTCCTGCTGCTGCTGCCACTGCTGCATCCACATGGCTGGACCACTGCTGCCAGCAACATCATCAGCAGTAACAGAAAGAGAATCTCCATTCTGATTGTACCCAATACCTCCACTGCACACGATGTGCTCATCTGCTGTGTCGAGAGCATCTGCATGTTGAGAGGCAGCAGCAGGAGAACCAGCAGCAGCAGCAGCAGCAGCAGCAGTGGAAGCCACTAAGGCATATGCACCATCATATGCCTGCTTGCTGCCACTGCTGTAGCGGTCTGTGATTTGCGCCCAGATGTCATCATACCCCCCTCCAGCAGCAGCAGCAGCACTTCCTGAATAACCAAGTGTCTCCATCTGCTGCACACTGCTGCCAGCAGCAGAAGCATCAGCAGCATTGGCAAAGCTGTACTCTGTTGCAGGAGTTGCAGAGCACCAGTACCCAGTGTGCTCAGTGTCCGGCGAATTTGTCATCTGCTGAACTTCATGGTACGGAAACTGTGAAGCTTCTGGGGTGGCTGGATCTGTAATGTGAACTTCATCATGTATGAGCTGTGACATGGAGCATTCTGCTGGTGCAGATCCACTATGAGTGTGCTTGAGATGACGACCTGTATTTCCGGACAACTGAAGTGCCATCTGCATTGGATTGACCGACTGCTGCTGCTGCAGGGTGTAGTGCTGCTGCTGCTGCTGCTGCTGACTAGTGATGCTGAGCTCCGTTGCAGGTTGTACTGCCTCTGTCGTCTCAATTGAATCTGTGGTTTGCGCTGTGTCAACGGCTGTCTCCTGTTGCTGCTGCTGCCTCTGCCGCTGTTCATGGGGATCTTTCAGAACATGCTTCTTGCCTTTGCTTCTCAGTGTCCTCAGTAGTTCTTTCAGAAGCAGTTTGTGTTTGGGAGTGACACAGCCACTTCCGCTGCTCCTGGTGCTGCTGCCAGCAGCAATGGCAGCAACCTGACATGATTTGCTTTCTGTATATTTGTTTGTACAATCCTCCTGCTGCTCTTGTTGCTGCTGCTGCTGCTGCTGCACAAGTGGTGGTTCAATTAGAGACTTGTTAGCCTCCCTGCTGCTGCTGCTGCTGCTGCTGCCGCCAGGTTTCAGGTGTTTCAACAGCCCAGCAGCAATGTTCAAGGCTCTAGGAGACTTCATTGAAACATTCATGCCAGCAGCAGCAGCAGCAGCAGCAGCAGTGTGCTTTATTCTTTGCTCATCGGTGATAACATCATCTGCTGCTCTCGGCATCTCCTCTGCTGCTGCTGCTGCTGCTGTGGCATCATACACAAGCTGTTCCAAGACAACACTCTCTGCTTTGTTATCATTCACAAATGCAAAAGATGCCTCAGCCTCACAGGAGGGATCTGAGCTGCATTGGCCTTCTCCAGGTACTGCAAATTGCTGCTGCTGCTGCTGCTGCTGTTCACAAGAGTATCCCTGCACTGTGCTGTTTGTATGGCCTGTTTGTGTTCCTGGATTGAAGTCTCTGGTGTGTAGGTCACCACTGTGATAAGCATGAGCACTGCTGCTGTCATGACTGCTGCTGCTGCTGCTGCTGCCACCATCAGCGCTATTGTGGGTTGTTGAGATCAAAGTAGACCAAGATAAGTTGCTTGACTGCTGCTGCTGCTGCTGGTGCTGGAAAAATCCATCTGCTGCCTCGGCTGCTGCTGCTGCTGCTGCCGCCGACTTCAGACTCTTGCTGACTTGCATTCTCTCACGCAGGCGCGCCAGTTCTTGTTGCAGCAAAGCAACTTGCATTGCGTGACTTTTGCTGCTGATAATATCACCCCTGCAGGCATTCAAGCATTGTTTTTATGCACCGTTACAGATCTTGCGAGCTCTTGAGTATAGGTTATTGCACATCCTAGAAGAGCCTGCAAGGGCTTTTGCCACCTTGTTGGTGGCTCCTGTTCATCAAGTTGTGTCAGACACCATCATACACCCTGCATTTCTACATACCTATAACGTATTCATAGCAATATGACACAACATAGCACTTTATATATAGCTAGATACAATAGAAGGGTGCTGGTACATGGCTGTGGCGTGCACCACTGGTGCTTGATTGACCACAGCCTGCTGGTGCCGCCGAACTAAATGGCATTTCCGAAACACTTACTCATGAGTGTTTTCAAAGTCTTTATCCTCATTTGTTAGCAACTCTGGCAACTGAGTAGCTGTATAAGGGTCTGGTGCTGCTGTTGCTGTACTGCTCAACATACTGCCTACAAACTCTGCCGCACTGAGTTGACTCCTTGCACTCAATGCGTCTGTGTAACGATGATTGCTTGTTGTCATCGGGGCTTTGAGCAGAGGTTGGCAATAAACCTGCAACGCACGTCGCAGCGCGATGTTCGAGAGGACGTACGGTGCATCAGAAGGGACTATGGGTGTAGCTAACAACCATCCATTTGTGCTTCAGCAATATGAATCAGCATCTCAGATACAATAATTCGCTTATCTAACCCTTGAGCAGCTCGCTTCAGCGCCACGGTGATAAGTTGCTGTTTCAGGGCATCCGATGAAGTGCAAATCGACAGAGGAATGGTGCATCACCCGTTGTTTATTGACCTGAGATCATGTACAACCTGCCGACGTGCGCTGATGGGCAATAAACGTACGGTACTGCTTCCGCACAGTCAAATTCTGACCGCTCTGAGAGCTGTACGCCGCCAACAACATAAAATCAAATGTTAAATGGAATTCTGATATACCCTTTCGCCTCACAGTGGCCGTCTCTTCATCAGAGATTGGTGTGCCAGATGTTCGCGTTTGGTGGACGCGCTGCAACACAAAGCAACTGGTGAGGCGTTTGCCCGTGCTCGTATGGATAAGTAACAATGACACTGTCCCAGCCTCACAAACAGCAAGCACAACAGCACTGGTGCATCGATCTGCACTCATTGACAGATACCTGTGGTGAAAAGCCGTTGTATTATACATGCTCTTGTACGTACAGAGTAACTGCATGCCCGACATTTGCTGCGACACACATAAGCTGGTACACCTGCACTGCTGAGCAAGCTTAAGCTACACCACCTGCATCAACAGCGACAGCACGAACAACACAACCTGCTTCTCAAATCTATTTCTGCTCAGTATGACTCGGTATGACAACACTTGAACACACACCAACAGCATTCAGGAGCTGCAGTACCCTCCATATATATATGAGAACATACCTCCACTATCTTGCATTGCAGCAGGCTGAAAAAACAAGCTCGCTGCACTCCCTTGCTTCTGCCAACTATTGCTCATGCAAGACACTCCTCTCATATATGAACGACTGCAAGCCAAGTTGTTATGAAGTTGTTGATGCTGGTCAACAATCATCAGTCAATATATTGTAGGTCAAAGTAACAAGCCTGCACAGTTCGCAAGCAGCCTGCTGCTCTGGCGAGGACACCCGTTCTTGCGTTTGTTGCCATATCACTGTTTACAACAGGGTTGTCTTGATCAACAGACGGGCAACGGTGTAGGGGTCCACGTTGGCTGCAGAAAGAAGACAGAAGACACAGCAGACAAAGCATGTGTAAGCCAGCAACTACTGCATAACATCACAGTTGCCAAAGCATCTATCATACGACGAATACTGGATGGATGATGCAAATCACACTTGTCTACATGCCTGGTGGTACCCCGGGACACTCTTCAACACATATCCAACAGACCGAGTGCATGCTTGACATATAACTGGCTATCCACATAGTGAGGCAGTGAGTGTCAAATCGAGCATAGGATCAACAGCATTCACGGAGAACAGCATTCATGGTTTGC
This sequence comes from Coelastrella sp. M60, assembly GCA_001630525.1. Classification (NCBI taxonomy): domain Eukaryota; kingdom Viridiplantae; phylum Chlorophyta; class Chlorophyceae; order Sphaeropleales; family Scenedesmaceae; genus Coelastrella; species Coelastrella sp. M60. The sequence goes on along the minus strand of LWCB01014956.1, from coordinate 4,706 downwards.
CGAGATTTTATCTCACCTGCAGGGCGGCGGTCCTCCAGGTATCCGTATCCCTTGAGCTGCACTGGCAGAGGGATGCGGATTGAACTGCCACGGTCAGCAACACCAAACCTGAAGGTGTTGATGTCACAAGTCTCGTGCTTGCCGGTCAGGCGCTGCTCGTTACCAGTGCCGTACTGGCTGATGTGCTCGGCGTGGGTCTTGCTCAGCTTCTCAATGGCAGCCATGATGGCCTGAAATATACATACAATATACACATAGTATACATAAAATTCATAATATTACAAACGATTCATATCATATTAAAGTATCTATCACATCAAATCCCGCAAATGCCTTTCTACTTTGATATGTGTGATGTTATAACTAGTGTATATGTACTATACGTATGTGTATAGCATATGCATGTATATATCATGTGTAATAACTAGTGAATATGTAAAGTTTCTGTATAGTATATGCATGTATATAGTATATGTAATATACACTTACATCCATGCCACCCGGGTTCCTCATTGCCTCAGTGCTGTAGTTGGTGTGTGCACCAGTTCCGTTCCAGTCTCCCTTCACTGGCTTGGGGTCGAATGTGCAGCTGATGCCAAAGTCCTCACCAAGGCGGTGCAGCAACCAGCGAGCAATCATGACCTCATCACCAAGCTCAAGGGGACCAACTGGACCAATCTGGAACTCCCACTGGCCGGGCATCACCTGCAGGATAAGTATACACATACATCTGCATTAAATTGCGACAAGACTGATATGATGGTGAGATAAATCACACAGCAAGGCAGCACGTACTTGGCTTAATAGCACGGTATCGGCTACATTGACAGGTACACATGAGGTGCGGAAATTCCAGAAGTTGTTGGGATACTGATGATGTTGACCTGGCTGCACTGCCATCTCCCTGGCATGCGAGGCAGACGCAGCACAGCGAAATCAACAGCATCTTCTTCTGAATAGCTCAGTCGATTACTATTGACTTTAGCCAACAATCAAAGGCCATACCAAGGGACACCTTCAATCCACCATTCGCAGCTGCAACTACTGGTGCACTCACTTACACTGCAACAAAAACAGCATCAACAGCACAAGTCTACTGCTTCTCACCTCGGCGTTGATTCCGCTGATTGTGAGTCCTGCAGCCAGGCAAGCCTCCATGTGTGCCTCAGCCAGAGGGCGACCAAACACGCTGTTGGTACCCACACCACAGTAGAAGGGACCCTGAGGTGCTGGGTAGCCACCCTCGGGCCAGCCTAGGACTGTACCAGTACCCTTGTTCAACATGGTGTATTCCTGCATCGAATATTGCATTACATAGTATGTATGACACATGACTGAACAACCTGATGTAGATGAGATCGCTGCTGATCAAGGGGATGTTGTTGCATTCTGGTTGCTGATTATGCGACAGTAGATACCATGCTACGATTAGCTCGTATGCTGCTGCAGGATGTTGATTAACATTGCTAGGTGCAGTGAAGCACCTGAGTTCTCAGTCCTTACCTGCTCAAAGCCGAAGAGAGGTGCTTCCTTCACGACCTTGTCATCAATCAGAGCAGCCAGCTGTGAGCGAGTGTTAGTGGGGTGGGGCTCACCATTTGGTGAGAGGACCTCAGTCATGATCAAGAGATGAGGGGCACCACGGATTGGATCAGGGACAACACGGACGGGCCTGAAGGACACGTTTAAATGCATAAGTACGAGAGAGAATGAGCAAGGAAACATCACGCAAAACATGGTGGCTCCCAGGCCACAACAGGTAGGATAACTGCTGTGAAGAAGAGCATCTGGCTAGCACTGTCTCATTACCTGATGATGCAGTCGGAGTTGTTTCCTGCTGCCTGTCCTGTTGATGAGCCATCATAGCTCCAGTCAGGGAAGTCAGCGGGGTTCAGGGACTCAATGGGCTTCGTGAGGCACTTGGTCTTTGAGCGCATCTCGTTGAACATCAAGCCCTTGGTGGGCTGACCCTCCTGGCCATCGCACCTACATCAACGATACATCATTGTTCAGACAGTCGGTATGCTCCGAATAGTTGCCACATTGCGTCTTGAGTGTAGATGCAGGGTGCGGCATGGACAAGGTGAGTATGCTTGCATCGGCTGGAAACGTCTGATCATATGATGTGATCATGATGAAGGCGTTGGGTGTTGATACACGGTATGTTGGGAGTCGCACGAGGCTGTTTGCAAGCGACGAGGTAGCTCTATTGCTGATTGCTGTGGGTGACTGAAACATGGTGGTGTTGTTGCTGCTGCTGCTTGGGGACAGTTGGCAGCCTTGGAGCATTGGCTACTAATCGTGACATGCGCGTAATAGGTCTCAAGAACCGTTCATACGCTACCCACCAGAGGTACTCCAGCTTCTGACCAGCAGCGTTGACGCGAACAGCAAGGCGCCTGCCAGCCTGTTCCAGAAAGACAGGTGAACGCACACAGGCCGCCTGTCAGTCCGACTTGTGCAAGGATCATAATGTACAGTCACAAATCGTATACTATAGATGGTAAGGATGACCAATGGCTGTCAGGAACACGGTGCACAAGGCACGATATGGGGGATCCTTGCTAGCGAAGCAAGTGGCGTAGGCGCTGCAATTGTGGTAACCGCACGCTCTCTAAGGCAATGAAGCACTATAAAAAGCTGAATTAGGAATGACACTGGGGTCAGCTGCTTCAGATGGGCCACAGTCACGTGGCAGCCTCCAAGCCCCACTGCCTGCTCTACGCTAGTGACATACGCTGCTTTTTTTCATCACTAGGGGTTATATCAGCTACAATGCAGACTTACCCTGCTGGGGGCATTGCGGGCAGCTGCGGCCTTGAGGCCGTTCCTCTGCAGGGCGAAGGATGCCATATTTGCTGCCTTGCTGTGATCTCAGTGTGACCGATGAGCTGACGGCAACACAAGGTGGACTCAACAGCAGCAAGCGGCCCTGCTATGTGCCCCGTTGTGGCTCGCCTGCTTGTTACCACATGGCATAACAAGTCACACGTGGCCCCGCGTTAAGCCTGCTGCCCATTCGGTACATCTCGGATGCTTATATGGCAACCGCACAAATGGGACTTGCATCTGCAAGTGGTGGTAGGTTCACCAGCAAAAGCACCAACGGCAGTACCGAACGGTGATGGTGTTTGATGGCAGATGAGCGGTCTCCGTCGAGGTTGATCACTTATCACATCCATTCCATCCATCGATCTTGGGCGGGGTGCACTTTCTTCATCTTCATACCAAACTCAGCGGCGGCAAAGCTCTCAGGGGCTGAGGTTGTACTGCATTGCACATATGCTGCAACACCCGGTGATCTACATGGTTGAGGAATGCATTGGCAATGCATAATCTCTTAGATGTCGAAACTTCAATCCAGGCTTTGCTCCAATGACCTCAAAGACAGTGCCCGTGGCCCGCAGCTTGCAGCCTATACAGGCCCTAGTAGGCCTTGCCAAAAAACGGTTGTGTGAAAGAAGGGTTTGGCTCATGCAGCAAAGTGAAAGCAATGCTGAATGGTAATAAAGGCAGTTGCTGCTCCTAAGGGTTGTGTGGCAGGTAAACGTGAGATTGACACTGGCACAACCCAATACACATAATTACAAGGCATCTACTGAGTTGCATGGTGTATAAGAAACATAGAACCACACACAAAGCATAGCATATACATGAAGAGGAGAACATGGTTATGCATCATGCAGCTAGGGCCGCTACTACTGGTACTGGCGCTCGCTGTAAGCTGGGGTAACATGCCTTCGGAAGTCCTTTCTTGTCCACAAACACCAATATCACCATGTATTGCCTGCACACAGTGCGACATGGTGTGTTGCCTACAAGGCACTTGGGGGAAACATGTAGGCAGTTGCAAACTGATCACTGTGGTGTGTGTGATGCTTCATTAGGTAGACCGTCTACTCGGAGCGGGATCACCAGCAGAGGTTTCAGAGCCTACAACATGTCTCAGCGATCTTCTGGGTGGCGGCCCCTTAGAAGCAGCACTATTATCAGCTTACTGTTGTGATTGCATGCATCTTGCTGCACGAGCCAATTACTTTTTTCCTTTTCATCGTGCCTGCTATACAGCAACAACTGATGGTCGAAGACACATCTCAGCATGGTGTTCACTGACAACGGATGTCAAGGAAACCACCACAGTTCAGTCCATGTCTATAGCCGCGGCACATTGCTTAACAGCGCTTCTCTGCCAATGTGCTCCTAGCTTTCTGTCATAATTTGCTGTGTGGCATCGACCATGCTGCTGCTGCTACCCCTGCCTGCTGCTGCTGCTGCCCCTCCTTTGCTTCTTCAGCATGCTGCTGCCATTGCTGCTTCAGCTTTTTCCAGCGCTGCTGCTGCTGCTGCTGCTGCATGTTTGATTGCTGCTGCTGATCTTGCTGAGATTCTTGACCCACCTGCTGCTGTATCTGGTGCTCCATCAATCTAAAGAGGGGTGACAGGTCTGAGGCTGAAACCAACTTCTTCACATGCGTACCATGAGCCACAATATCACCTGTCGTGCAGGGCATATACAGTGCCACCCGTATGGCTGATCAACATAGGTTCGTCTTTTTCAACACCAGGCAATCACGTTGATAATGTATATCCTGAAGTGCATAAGCACTGCCACCCTTGAGGTAATGTCACACCGCTGGCAGATGAAACACTACTGCCACATACCACTAACCTCGTGTCTATGCCGCCACAGCTGCTTCCAGGCACGC
>LWCB01014945.1:0-11985 GCA_001630525.1 Coelastrella sp. M60 | reverse complement strand
TTCACGACTGATCAATGACCATTGACTGGTCGCCACCGAGTCACCATTGACAGCAGCACTGCAGATGTGACTCAGAGAGTCTTGTTGGTTGGCAAGTCTGTGGAGAAAGCTGAGCATCATTGCAGAGCTACGTAGCCACCATGGCTTCAGATGAATGTCCTGTGGGTGTGCTGTGCTTCACCTGCAGAGGAAACAGTCAAGAAGTGGGCTGCAGACATGGGATGTCCTGCCAGTGGTGCTAGCAAACCAAGCACCATCTATGAGGACTCTGGTGCTGGCATTACCTGCAAGAACTACTGTGCGGGACAGAACAAGCAGCTGGTGGTGTTATGTACAGTTGCTGGAGGCGGCCACAATCTGCGGTACAAACCATCAGAGGGCTATGTGTCTGGTTTAGTGAGATGGGGTGTGCAGGACTTTGCTGGAAAACCGCAGCCGTTCTAGGGTTTGGCAGGGCATTCCCTGAACTCTGAATAACTGGATATGTACATATCGGTGCCACATATACCAGCATACTCTGTTATAATGATGAGATATGTTGACACTGAGCTTGTGTGTTGCTTGATATGTACATGTGTGCTGCTTTGAGACAAAAAGCAGTGACCTGTGCACCTGAATAAGGGGTTTCAGGCCGACTTCGGGACCTATTTGCAACCTCGGCCAAAGGGTGAGGTTGTAGTGTCAACTGTGCTTGTTTGCAGTCTCTGTTCAGACACACGTGTGAGACTGCTAACCATGCTTGTTGTGCATGTATAGTTACCCAGGGCCAAATGGCTGGAGCGAGTTTACTTTCAACGTTGAATTTGAAAGTAACTTTCAAATTCTAAGCCTTGTGAGACCATATGTAACTGCTGATGGATGAGCAGGAAACAGCAAGCAGAATGATACTGGCGCAACCCTGTAGGTGCCACTGATACTTTCATGTATTGCAGATGCCAGACGCAGCAATTGGCACCGATCCACCTTGTAACGTATACGCTAGGCAACAGTAACAGATGCAGGCTTGTGAAGCATCGAATCCAACTGCCACGCCTGGCATATGTTACAACACTGTTATATACCATTTTACCATATATGAAAGCCAAATAATAGCAATACACACTCCGGTCACGAGGCCCTTGGGATTTAACCCAATCGAGTTGCAACGTACATGGTACAGCATACAAGGTACCAACATAAAAGTTTACACTGTCAAGTCAAATTATCTGCCAAAAACCACAGTCATTGTACATGATGTACATGTGTTCTAAGCAGGCCGCACGGGACTCAATGTGACATTGACAGGAAGAGTTGGAGGTCATGCGCATGGACATGGCACCTAAACAAAAGAATCAAAAAGTTTCAACACTGCAACAAGCAACGGACTCTCAGAACAACACTCAACAAAGCTGTCAATTTCCAAAGAGAGAACCTGCATTCTTGCAGTAGCCAACACCATGTGCATCAGGTATCAAAGTGATGGTTATTTCTTTGTCACAGTTGCAAGTAGCATCAGAATCAGTAACCGTCATAGCATGGTGCAATTTTGAGCAATTCTCTGTTCAAGTACTGCAGGGCAACTTGCCAACTCTTCCACTTCAGACGACCCCATAAATCGGGACTGGTGTTATACTGATTGTACCCACATATCATGAGTTGATTGTATATCATACTCGCAACACAGTTATTGCTGCCAGTGCCGATGCTTCACTTGCTGCAACTGTGACTGCTGCTGGTCATTTAGCACATGTGAAGCAGTCAGACTATCGGCAGTACCACCATGACTGCTGCCAGAGCAGCAATGCTGGCTTGCATTGCTGCTAATGCAAGCACTTGGCATAGAGGTTCTACTGGATACTGCACTGGCACTCCCTCCTGGCACCTGTTCTGCTGCTGTACGGTCAGCAGTAGCAGCTGCACAGCAACCAGCGTGAACGATGTTCAGCACGGTAGGACTATATGCCGGTTTGAGTGTTGCTGCTGCTGCTGTTGAGTTTGAAGGCTGCTGCGGGTCTTCCTTGCCACAATGCAAGCAGTGTGCTGCTATATGTATTGATGCTAGCTTTCTGCTTGCATCGCTGTGGTTGCTTGTATCTCCTGCTGCACGTTGTTGCTGCTGTTGCATAGATTCCGAGGAGATTCTTATCTGACCTAGATGTCCTGGTGCATTCAAACCTCCGACAACAGGTACGTTGCTCACACTGCTGCCAGCAATCCCGCTGCTGTTGTGCATTGCAATGATGTTCCGGATGTCTCTGTGCACTGCGTGACAAAACCTGTCAAGAGCAATGATCTACAGATGTGACAGCAGCAGCAGCAGCAGCAAAGCAGCAGCAGAGTATAAGCATCATTGGATGCAATCACAGCATCATCCAAAGCTGTGTTGCGATCACAGGTTCTGTGCAGAAGAAACATGAATGACATACCAGCTAGCGGCTTATCTCCTCTAGTTCCAAAACTTACAGGGCAAGTGCATACACTTCTATGTGTCACTACTCACATGGAAGGGTTCTTCTATGAACGCTCCAATGTTCTCAACTCCCAGCAGCAGGAAGGCAATCACCACAGATAACAAGGGGCTGGCCCAGCCACTCATAGGCCACAGCAGCAGCGGCATCAGCGTAAGATAACACATCAAAAAGCGACTGGTGTGCCTGCAGCAGATTGCATACACTGCTGGCTCAACAATAGTACATATTTATGTGTGTAGCCTGTCTCATGTATGCACATGTGAGCCCTGGTATCCACATAGGGAGAAACCTAGGTGCGGAGACGTAGAATGGGTACTACAGACACTAGGAATCCCACCTGTGAGTGCACATACACAGGCATCGTCTCACAGAGATGTGCTTCATACAGCAATGCATCGCATGCATACGCACACGATACTAACCTTGTGTAACAGAAAGGTATAGCAGTGTTATATATCCTCCCACAGGCGCCAAACTCAAAGGTGTATAACGTCATCATCTGATCTAGTCGTAACTTCACCATCGCATCAACATCAGCAGCAGCAATGATGCTGGACAAGGCCTACAAGTATGAGTTTAACGACAGCGACAACCAGCAGCAGCAATGGGGACAGTAGCAGACACAGGGGTTACATCCTTAACAGCACCGGCAAGCAGCAGCAGCACAAACGCAGCATGTAACAAAGTAACAAACTACCATTGTCTGGTGAACTTCCACTACCACTTGCTGGTTGTTACCCTGCCTACTTACCTGTCCCAGTGCCAGTGGTTTGTTTGGTTGTGCCAACAGCCAATCCAGCTCATGAGGTAACAGCACTCTCATTAGCTCAGCTCTAAGCTCAGCAGTATGTCTTGCTGCTGCTCCTGCTATTCCGTTATCTGCTTCAACTGGAGGCCTGACCATCGCCTTGACCACAAACAGTGCTGCTGAGGCGTACCGGGCCACAGCGTGAATGAGTTGAGCTTGCTGATCTGGGAAATAAGCGACAGCCTGAGACAGATGATCATATTTCATCACAGAAAAACCCAAAATCATTGTTCTCACCAGAGCCAGCAATGCAATGCTTCTAGATGATAGTCCAGATCTTTTTTGACAACTGGGACATGTGATGTACCTGTCTGGAGGAGCATACTCAAGCCCTACCATGATAACCGCTGGTCATGTAATGCAGCTGTACGTATACTGTTACATAGTATGCATTACCTGTCTGACAATGTTATGAGCCCATGACACCAGTTGTCCCACATCTTTTCTTGCTTCCCACCAACGAGCATAACTACTGTTGGTCTTGAAGACAAGCAGCAGAGTGAGAGCAAAGGTGATGGCACTGAAGAACGTTTGGACACTTTGTAAGCTCAGCATTGGCCAGTTGTATCTCTGCATGCAGCAGTAGCAGCAGGGGGCACAATGTGGTCAAGAAAGGATACAGGTTCAGTGCTAGGATTGAGCTCAAGCCACATGCTACCAAAAGGTGGTATAGCTGCCTGTGGTTTGTTGTGTATTGGGCCTGCAGTGGTTGTACCTTCAGCTGAAGAAGACAGCAGGGTGTAAGGTAACTGTTCACCAGCAGTATTTGCAGGCTAGCACTGCTGACTGGCTTACAGTAGTTCGCACATAAGTTGATGCAGGCAAGCAGCTTGTTGGCACAAATCAAACAGTGCAAAGTATCATTGATAGCAGCAGCAGCAGCAGCAGCAGTGATGATTAGGCAGAATGATCTGGCGCTGGGTGAGATTTGCTAACCTGCACCAGTGTGTCTGAATATACGCCCACTGCAACTGACAGCAAAGCAACGTAGACGAGCAACCAGAAGTAACCAAACATGACACGTGCCCTACAGTGCAAGAAAACAACAGACTGCCTGAACATCAAGCACAGGTTGCAGTTGTTCCAACAACTTTTGCAACTTGGTCGTTGTGGATTGTAAGACAACACTGGCGATATGCGGCACACCTTTCACACTGCTCACTTGTCCATGGACCTGTGAAAAGCAGCTGACGCTGCTGCTCATTCACGGGAACCAAATCAATGCAAGCATACGATAATGATATGTACTAGTGTGAAAAGGTTTTGAGCCGCTCATGCGGGTATAGCATACTCAAAGCAGTGCAGCAGCTTACTGCTGGTCCTTAGACTGGCTAGCTGTACTCACAGTTTCACTGGCTGCAATCTGTGCCGATAAGTGGCCTTTCTAAGTCGGGACCAATCATCCTCTTTCATAACCTGCAGGGTATGCTCGCAATTGCTAATTATGCGATGAAGATAGCTCGAGTGACAACAGTGTACTGCTGACTTTGATACAGGCCACATGGAAGCCAGATAACTACCTTATCCGCAAACAGAGAATCATGCTGGGAGTGTAGAATCTCCCAAACTACACTCGGTTCAGAGATCATGCTGTTGGAGCGCAGGGAGTCAACAGCAGCCGTTGTTCTGCCACCCCATCTACTTACAGTCTACTACCACCAGATGCAATCAGCGATGTGCAGTGGCAAGCTTGGATATGTAAAGTTTGTAATACAAGTACTTCCACATAGTACTTGATGCTGTCACGTGAAAGCGGACGTGCTGGGCCTACGAATTGGACAATTGTTACGCACCGGCACCGGACGCCAAGTGTTACGCTATGCAAAGAGCAGTAACCTTTTACACCGCCTCAGATACTATATGACGAATTTTTTTGTTTTGTATAGCAAGCCACGCCCTTAGCATGTCTGCCACTCAAAAAAACGCGAAACCCTTGGACCTGAAGGTCATGCAGCTACAAGCAAGGGGTACTATAAGGGAATCTTCCCTTATAGTACCCCTTGCTACAACACCATACTCAATTGCAGTCCCCGTTCAACTGTGCCAGTGATCATCAACCTCCCTGGTAACGGGTAACCTTCCATAAAATTTGCTGAATTGGCCGCAATACAACAGGCAAGGTAACAGCATACTAACTGCTTGAAGCAACCGTTGACAGTAGCAAAATGTAGCACGAGTATCGTCTTATACTGGACAGAAAGCCGCTGCCGAGCGCACTCTGTCAGCAAGCAGGACGAACAGCAGAAAACAAACAACAGCGCAGCACACAGCACAACTGCGCACCTGAAGGCTGCTGTGGAGGGAACTTCACAGAGGTCACTGTAAGCTGTGGGATTGCCAAGTATACCTCACAGATATTACTTGCCATTTGAATGTGGCTTCAGCCGTAGTGCTGCCCTGCAACATCCTTGGAAGCTCATCATTGATCAACGCAACATGACACATCCCTTGCTGGTGCATACAATACACAAGACCTCTCTCTCTAGACCCTGAGCATCGATCTATGCGGGAGTATCTTATGCCGGAGAATTGCAGTGCACCCCTGGGGTCGCCACCCCACGGCCCCCAAGGTACTTACAGTTGTGTGCTATGGTGCTTTACTACAGGTAAACTGGTCAGGATGAGTCGCAGAAGGTTCAGAGCCTGCTACATGTCCCAGCTTCTTCTTCGGGTGGCGGCCCCTTAGGAGCAGCAATTGCTTTGTTATATCAGCCAGCATTGCATTCACTTTGCTGCACGAGCCAACTCTCTGTCACTCCAATAACACCCGTAAATACGTAATATTTCAAATATTACAAGTTGTTCACAAGTGAGTTGGGATAGTAATCACCGCCTTGTCCGAAAGTGAGCGACTCACTGGGAGATTTGAGGCGCGGGGCCGATGGCCGCAAGGCTATGGCTGTAAAGCAGTGATTATTATTATTACAAGTTGTAATATTACCTGCACACACTTTGGCAAAGTGTTATTGTTGCATGCACACCCTAAGACTATACCTGACCACTAGATACACCAGATACATGCTGGAACAGAACTACGTCGGGTTTGACTGCAGGACGATGGCTGTGTCAGATACGGCCACTCGTATTCCCTCACTGCAGGACGTAGGCGGGCTGCGGCCTTCAACCCCACAGATTATTAGCCAACTACTGTTGTAAGACAGAGTTGACAACAATGTGCAACAGTTATGATAACGATTGATGAATTAGAAAGCACTGACGATGACACAATGGGGGAAGTCTGCTTGTTCAGCCCAGAACGAGGGTACATGACTTGTGCTTAAATTGGATTTGCAAGTTTCATGCCATGGGACGGATAACCAGTGGGCCGCCTCGGCCTGATCAACTGCACCAGCGGACTCCCTGGTGCCGTCACCGACACATCTGATTGGAAAAGAGCTTTTCGGTGTTTGCATTTGAAAATAGGCGAAGCTGACAGGACCACACGACACCACCATACCCTTGAGCAACTGCTGTTGGCATGTACAGCTGTTGACTGTTGGCCAGCATGCAGTTTATGCAGGAATGATACACCACACCCGCTGCAAAGGCTAGGTGGTGTCAGTGCCTACGGTGGACTGATCAACATATAAGACTTTTTGTAATGCAATCATCACAAGAAGTGTTGCAGCCCTATGTATAAGAAACATAGCAAGCACACAGAAAGCACAACATGAAACATGCACAGCAGGTTGATGCATGCATCATGCAACTAGGGCCGCTACTGTGGATACTGGGACACGCTGTAAGTTCAGAGGGACGCCGAAGTCTGCTCAGACCACACTCCAATAACACCCGTATTACCTGCACACAAAGCGAATGTGTGGACTCCGCATTTCGGACAGGCAGCTGTCTGCGGGCACAAAGCTTATACTAGCTTGGTCATGGCACAGCACCGTACAAATTATACAGCACCAGCTGCGTTTCTGCACTCATTCGCAGTCTGCTGTGACACAACCCAAGCAGGAAGGCGAAGTGAGGTTAGGAACGAGCAGTGTCTCCTACAAGCACGTGACCTGCTAAGCCAGAACGCTTTGGGGGCATGCCACGCTGATCAAGGTCAAGAAAGTAGAATGGTTGATGTTCGTGATGTTGCTGTACTCTTATCGAGCGTAGGTAAATACTAACACACACGTCAGCAAACAGCCACAACTCATCGGGCTTACCCCGCCTATCAAGCAACATGACATGGCATCGCACACCTCTGCGGGCCATGTGTGTGACATGTGAATGAGTCTGGCAGCCGTCTACAGTCTTTGCGGACCACGCGGCACCCCATACTGGACTGCTTTACCCCTGTTCCAAGCGCTGTGCTCTTCACCATCAGTATCTTGACACGCAATCAGTGACTTCTGCCGCTCACAAGGTTTCAGTTGGGTGAAATACAGCCGTGGCACCATTCGGCCTTCCCTACTCCAGTGGCCAGCATCGAAGTGTGAAACCTCGTGCAGCGCTTGAGTAGAAAAAGATGAAAGTGACCTCCTGCATTTCAAGATATGAGCTTCGTGCACCAGCGATGCCAGCAGCTGCGCAGGTTCGCAAGCTGGCATCCTCACGGAGAGCGGCACACAGATGTTGTGCAGTCAGTAGCAGACAAGCATTGGAGATGTCGTTGCAAGCAAGTGCGGCGGTGAGTAATGTAATATCTCATTACACTTGATGAAGACCACAGCCGTTTACGAGAAGTGTGTGCCTGTGAGGCTCCTGCAGCTGCAGCCTTGACCACCCCACCCTCTCCCCCGGCCTGGGACTCGCCACTGTGCTTAACACAAGTTTGGTTGCGATGTGTCGCAGAAACCCCAAGCTGTTTCATCAGCAGCCTTGCCACCTGTCATCTCTGCGAGTTATCGGTCAGCAGATGATATTGCTGTAGAGCTGCAACAACAGCTGCAGCAGCACCCACAGGCTCTTGTGAAAGGAGTAGAACCTGATATGTATTCCGCTTTGCGCAAAGTAACTTCCAGCATGGAACTCAAGGTGCAGTATCAAGCACGCGCCAAGATGCTGGTGGTCAAACCCTTGGATGCAGTCCTACCCAGACGTCAGCGTCTACCTGGCACTGTGTTTGTGGTGTCAGGAGGTCCAGAAGATCAGGTGGCCGTTGATCAAGTTATGGTAGCTGCTGAGCATATGGGATGTTATGTCATCTCCAAGCCAAACTTCAGCACACGCAATTTGCCGAAGCTTTTGGAGCAAGCCGAAGGTGTGATCTGACAATCAACTGCACCAGCATGTTTTGGTGCAACATGCACAGTGTGTCACGCCATAGCACGCCTGCCTGCGTACAAACGCTCTGCTGCAGTGTGCAATCCATCAACAGCGTGTCTTGCACGCCATACGTGTCTCTTGCTGTTGTGTGGTTTTCTCTCTTGCCGCCACATACATTTATACCATGGTCGTGTATAGCAAGGCACTCATGAACCTGTACTGTTTTTAACCACCAATACAGGCCTGCTAGCAGCTGATGTTGTGGTGGTGATTGCTGGCGTAGACAGTGTACTTCCCAATGTCCTGTCCGGCATGATTGATGCGCCCATCATCGCTGTGCCTACAAGCACAGACAGCACCTTGCAAGGTGTAGGCAGCTTGATAACAGCTGTGAGCAATTGTCCGCTTGGAGTGTCTGTTGTTGGTCTCGATGAGACCATCAGCGCTGCTGTGATGTCTGCCAAAATACTGAGGGTGGCAGCTGCAAGGGTGGACAAGTTGCAAGCGGCTGCTGTCAGTGCAGCACAACAAGAGGCCCCTGTGCATGGCAGCCTGAACGGTCAGTTCAACAACATTCTGCCTGGGTTTGCTCCAGTGCAACTTGAAGTACCGGCACAACCAGCAGCACTATGACTCGTGCTCTCATGAAGAGGTTTGCCTTGCCTTGGGTGAAAGAGCTGTGACACATACCAGGGTAGGGTGATGTATGCCGATAAGTAAATGTAGTAGTGCTCATCCTCGTCCTATCCCTGTCAACTCAACTAGAGCAGCTTGAGGCTTGTTTTTTGTTGTTGGTTCATGTTATGCAGTACAGTACCCACCTGGGTGATTTTTGTGCCTCCATGTGTGACATTTTTTTTTATGGGTGTGGCAATTTTGCTTGGAGGTATGTTGTGTATGCTGTTGATAGATCACATGCGCTGGGTGTGCGAGGCCTGTGTGGCTGTTCTCTGCAGCGCCTTTTATGTCTGGTTGGCGCAGCTTTTGCCCATGGGGTTCGCTGGTGCATCCCCACCAGCATTTCTGTACTGCAGAGCTCTTAGGTGACTGTGCTCGTGCAATGACACCAGTACAGTACCTGCAGCTCGAGTCCCTTGGAAGCAGTAGTAGACAGGCATCCAGTTTATTTGTACTTGTGGTGGCATGTTTGCCTGCACAAGCACTGCATGCTCCTCTGTGTGTGGTATTATTACCGGGGTGGTTGTGCTTGGTTCAGCACTGGTTGGGTCGTGTACACAAGATGCATATCGCAACCAAACATGTGATGTTGGCTGGGTACAGTGGCAAGGACGATAGGCTTGAGACTGTTGCGTTGGATAAGCGATATCTGTTTTGAGAGCTCAAATTCACAGAAGTTGTTCGAACTGGGTGCTGGGAGCAGGAAGTTGTTCTTATAGTGGTACATTCACGGTGCTGCAGCTGCAAGGACATGTAGTGACGGCGTACAGATGGTATTCGGTGTTTATTGCTACACCATGTTGTTGCAAGATCGACTGGCTGCTTGTAGATGTTCTGCTAGCGCCAGCAGCTTGCTCTAATGCTCAAACTGAGTCTCCTGTCATTCGGCAGGCACCAGAGTATTGCTGTGGAGGTTTTTGCTAGCTATGGTTGCACTGCACATGGCGTCGTGATTGGTTGCATAGTATCTCTGCAGGTGTGGGATGCTTGAGCAGATAATGGCAAAGTAGCTCCTGCTGTAGGCTGCATTGTCAAGTATTACTAAGTAAGCAGCTTACCATGTTAATACGGCAGGGTTTCAATTTTGCTTGCAGGCATACAGATGCATAAACCTACTGTACATATTACCTGTTGGGTTCAAGAGTCTGTGTGCTTGCTATGTTTCTTATATACAGATGTGGGTCTAGAGCACATCCTAGTGGTTGGCCGGGCTCTTTTCCAGTTTCCAGAAACGGAGTGGAGTATTCAGCCTTGCTGCCAGCGCCGATCATGGTGTGCTGGTGACTGCGGTGCACAGAGAATGTTGCAACTGTTGTAACCTTGCGTGGTACATACGCGTACATGCTCGCGTACATGCTCGCGTGCATGCACCTGACTTTCAAGTTGATTATATATATATATGCTTGTAGGACAAAGAGCTGTTGATCTCGTGTACACTGGACAGGTGAGAGGCCCCAGCGGCAGTGCTATTGCCAATGTTAGCTAAAGAAAGAGAGACTAGATGCGTGACTGCTGGACTTGGCTGCTGCACTTTAAACAAGTAGAGGGCTCTGCATACACTCAGGCCAGGTACTTTATCATACGTTTGCCTTTACCATGCCTAGCAACGCGTTGAGTAACTTTGAAAGTGTTTTATATATATTGCCAAGAAATGAGAGTCAGCATACCAACAGCCACAGACATGACACTGGCCAGCCACCTGCCTGGCTTGCTTTATTCAACCGTTGGACTTGCTGGACCTTACGAAGCTGGCGGCACTCGACTGACCTGTCATGAATTGACCATACAAGAAGCTCAAATTCGCACCAATGAGCATGCCTCAATGTAGTTGCTGCACTCAAGTAGCGTTTCCCGCTTCGATGCAACACAGGCTTCCTGGCCGTGGAACGTTCGGCGTCTGCAGGTAGACTGTATCGCTGGTTTGCTTATCATACGCCTATCGTACTCTAGCGCCAAGCCATCGGGTGCAACAGCCTATCGAAACCGCATCCCACCAAGTGTGCAGTATCAAAAAGACAAAGACCTGTAATTTGCAGCGGTTGATCATCAGTCGTAGTGCTGTGGGCGAACGACAAGTCAGGTTCAAAACAGCCGTGCTGAGATCGTTGATGACCACCTAGCTGCTGGCTCAGCATGTACAAAACAATCAAGCATTCCACCTCGCTGGGATGGCGAGGCTTGCACATGGTCCCTGTGCCTTCTGTTTCAGTTGGCTGTACTGCTGTCAGGCTTCGTATGCGGGCTGCAGCGACGGATAGCAAGAGGTATTAACTGCACCCTTGAGATCATGCTGTACATTCACATGTATCTACATGCGCCCAGCATATATACTACGGCACAGGAAAGTATGCGAGTATTTAGGAACAATGTAATGCAACGCTATAAGTACATGCTTAATCAGCAGCAACCAGCTGCTCTAGTGTACGGAGTTGTCCAACTGGTATGATGTAGCTGCTTCAAGGCAGCAAGTTGCTGTTGTCAAGCAGTGGAGCATGCCTTGTCAAGGTCCATGACAATTGCCAGCATGGTGTGAAGACTTTCATATATTCTTTGCAATCATGCAGGTTGTACATTCTTGACATGATGCCGCTTGCCTACCGCTGCGCTGCCTTCAAGGCAGATAAGCAGGCACATGTTCTGCAAGAACCAGGCCAGTTGCAGACTCATGCCGATGAATGGCGCTACTCCGTGCACAGATTCATAGGAAGGCTGTTACAGCTGCTGCAGAACCAACCACAACAGCCTACACACATGGCTGTCGTGGTCGATGCACCTGGTGCGACATTCAGGTGAACTGTAAACAAAGATCAATGCTGTTCTCTGATACGGTGACTAGTTCGAACT
>LWCB01014912.1:0-31361 GCA_001630525.1 Coelastrella sp. M60 | reverse complement strand
TTGAAAACATCCGAAGTCATAACAGCGGGATGTGGATGCGCAACAGCAGGAGCAACAGCAGCAATCACAACTGTATGAACAGCAGCACCAGCAGCACCAGCAGCACCAGCAGCATGAGAACCCAGAGGCGCTTCAGCAGCTTGATCAGAATCAGCAGGCACAGCACCAAGAAGACTCCCCTGTATTACCCAGCTATGCTGCAGATGCAGCAGGTGAGACAGCAGCAGCAGCGCCGGCGGCACCAGAAGATGCAAAGCCTCAGCAGCAGCGAGAGTCTCAGCATCAGCTGCAGGCTGTGCAGGATGACGATTGGGGAGATCAGGAGCTAGATCTGGGTGACCTGGGACTGTCAGTAACAGCAATCCAGGAAAACCATGAGGAGGAGCAGCAGCAGCAGCAAGGGCACGAGCAGCAGCGTCACCGCCAGCAGCAGCTGTCGCCTGCTGCGCAATGCGATCAGCCACTTTCTCCATGTGGCCATGAGTCTGCTGTAGCAGCTGCAGAAGGGCCAGATGCAGAGCGAACAATGCATGAAGTGCCGTCAAAGCACTGGCAGCAGCAACAGGAGCAAGGGGAGCAGCAGCATGAGGCTGACACTCTGCAGCCGCTGGGCGATGAACAGAACTCCAATCATCATCAGCAGCACCAGCAGCAGTATGAAAGTACTCCACACCAGCAGTCTTCTGAGTCCGATCAACAACAGGATCCAGATCTTGCTGCAACAACGCTGGATATTGAACGAGACACACTTGATCACAAGGACATCCACCAGCAGCATGTGCAGCAAGGACAGCAGGAACAAGAGCAGCAGCAAGGTCAGCACCAGCAGACTCAGCAGCAAGTGCAGCAAGGACAGCAACGGCAAGGGGAGCAGCAGCAACATGAGCACCAGCAGGATGGCCAGCAGCAGCAGAGTGCAGACAATGTTGTCTCCCTCCTTCAGCAGCAGTGTCAAGACCTCCAGCATCAACTCAGTCAACGCGAAGGTCAACTAGCTCGGCAAGTACAGCGCCTCGGTGACTTAGAGGCTGCAACAGTAGCTCTGTCAGAGTCTAAGGCCCAACTTGAGGGTGTTGTTGCTGCTCTGACTGCCAAGAATGAGCAGTTGGTATTGAGAGCAAGTAAGGTCAATGAGCAGGAGATGGAGGAGGTGCAGAAAGAGGCGGCAGAGAGACTAGCAGCAGCAGAAAGAAAGGTGGGAAGGGGCCAGGCCAGCAGGGCGCCTGACACCTGTGCTGGTTGTGTCACATGCCAACAGAGTGGTCTCCAATTGGGATCATCTAGCGGTGGTATTTTGCTGCTACAACTACATGGAACCACATTACTGTTGTATTGTGCAAGGAAATGTACTGGGGTGCCATGTGCTGTTCACATGTAAGGCATGTACTTGGTCAACAGGTAGAGCTGCAGCCTCAGCAGCATCAGCAGTGTTGGGCAGTCAGCGCGGGTGCAAGCTGATATGTGTTGTCTCACAACAACGCTTTATTTAAAGCAGCTTGCTGTGTTGCTGCCCCCACCTAGCTTTGTATAAACTCTCTGTGCATACGGTCATGCTTGGTCTCAACGCAGGTTTTTGCACTGATCAAGGAGCGAGATGCCTTGAAGCGTGCTGCTGCTGCTTCCTCGGCTTCGAATGACAGCAGCGGTGATGTGAAGCGGCTGGAGGCAGAATTGCAGAAGAAACAAGATCTGGTAGCACAGGTGAGATGTTGGTCGGTGGTTACATAAGTAACATGTCGCACCGAAGACACCCTGTAACAATGATGATATTTCCAGGGTGCACCCATATGTCAACATAGACTCCGGGCAGTTGAAAACGCTGAGCTATGGTTTGTAGACGTTTGGATTGGTTTGTTGAAGCTTGAGCTATGCAGGTGTAAAATGGTTCTGCCTATGTAACCCTCCTCCTGCATATGTGCTAGCAACCAACATGGCAAAACTGTGATCATCTTCTAGTTTGTCGTGTCGATAAGCGCATGCTCTTGTGTAAACACGTCTATCGCCCCTCTCAGCTACCCGCCTGCTTGTGCCCATAATTCACACAACCCTGCATGCACCACACAAACTTTCTGACTTGTGCTTAGTTGATGGATGAGGGTCAGAAGCTCAGCATTCGCCAGATGGAGCTTGAGAGCAACATCAAGAAGCTCCGACAGCAGCTCAAAGCCTCAGACACTGACAAGGAGAAGCTCAACGCCTTGCTGGCAGCTGAACGGGCAGAAGCTGAGGGTTTAAGGAAAGCCAAGGCCAGGGCTGATAGGGAATTGGTAGCAGCAGTTGAGGCTGGCAGGCAGGAGCTTGAAGCAGTGAGGCAACAAGGGGAGGAGCAGTTGCTGAAGGCACAAGCAGATAAGGTGGGCTTGATGCAGAGTTGTACTGAGCTGACTTCACCAAGTGATATGACACTGGTGCCTTGCACTGCAGCGTCGTTAGGCAGATCTCCTCCTCCCTGCTAGTGCAAGGTTGCAGGGTCCTTGTGGAGTTTGCTAGCACGTTGAACAACAGCTAGATGCATGTGTTATGTGTGAATGTTGATATCATGATCAGTTCCTGTGTGCTGTGGTTCTTGTACAGGTTGCCGCAGAGGCGATTGCAGCTGAAGCAGCAGCTGAAGGCCTTGCTGGTCAGTTGAGAGCCTCTGAGGCCCGTGCTGCTGCTCTTGCTGACTCAGTGTCAGAGCTTCAGGAAGCTTTGGGCAGACAGAGAGCAGAAGCAGATCTCAGGGAAGAGATGATGAGGCAGGTGGGGTAGAGTTTTGTGCTTGAGAGCTTTGCTGATGGTGATGTAGGTATGCAGTACAGTCGTCAACTCATGAACATCCATGACGGTGCTCAAGGCTGGTGTGTTGGATTTGCTGGTTGCTGCTTGGTTGCCTGTATACATACTGGTGGTACCCTATGGACAGAAGTATCTGAGATCTCATACAGTCTGTTGAAAAATGGTAATGAGGAGAGTTGGTAGGTGGGGCAAATGGGGCAGACAGTGACGAGCTGGTGCACGCCTTTGCAAGTTCTAGTAATCAGTGGTCAAAGCGTTGTAAGTATGTGTTTGGTTTGTCTATGAGAAGCCTGTACTGTTTGCTGTATGTTATTCCAGGAGCTGTCTGATCTTGAGCGTCGTGCTCAGGCTGCTGAACTGCGTCACCAGGAGTTGTCAGAGAGACTGCCTGAGGCTACTGCACCACTGCTCAGGCAGATAACGGCTCTGCAGGAAACAGCAGCAGCACAGGTAGGGTAATGAGTGGAGTTTCCATCAAATGACGCATATATACTGTAGGTTTCTGAACATACGCGCCGTTCTGGTGTGTTGTGCTGTCATGTATGCAGGTCCGTCAGTTTCACAGTTGGTTGTTTCAGTTTGGTGGTTGAGTATATCAGTTTGCTAAGACAGATATTGTTATACCTTGAGCCTTTTTGAGTACTGCTGCTTCTGGATTTTTCATTTTTTCTGGTCCAGGCTCAGGCATGGGCTGCAGCTGAGCGCAACCTGATGGCGCGAGTGCATGCCGCTGAAGCTGCTGCTGCAACTGCAGTAGAGCAGGAAGCAGCAGCACAAGATCAGTTGGGGGGCATGCAGGTAAGTTTGGGTGACCCTTCAAAGTGTCTCTATGCTATCGAGTGTAGCTTTCAAAAGTGGTGTGCTCACTAACCACCACACCATGTCTGTTGATATATTCTGTCCCTGTTGTTTGCCATTGCTGTTTAGGTATGTATACCTTCACCATTGGTGGTGACCTTAAGTGCTTACAAAGTCTCAGGCTCAGCTGCCGCGTGCTTTTGTTCTACCTCTGAGTCTCATGTTGTGTTGCAGGCCCGTCTTGCTGCTGCTGAAAAGGCTGCTGCTAGTGCCAAGGCATCTGCAGCAGAGGCAGCTACCAAAGCTGCTTGAGCTAATGAGAAGCTAGCAATAATAGAGCAGCAGTTGGAAGATGCTCAGGTGGGCAAGCACTATCAGAGATTAAAAGACAGTCTACTGTTGTGCCTTGCGCGTTCTTTGACTATTGACAGTTCTGTGGCTTACTCTTTGCAACGCAAGTACAGTATGTATCTGTAGATGGCGCACGATGCCTTGAGCACATACTGCGCCCTTACCGTTGGATGAGACTTATCACACGTCGTTGTTACTTCTCTGACTGTAGGCGGCAGTCAAAGAGGCAGAAGCAGCTGCTGCTCAGCTCCGTGATGAGCTCAAACAGCAGGAGCTGGCTTACAAACGCAAATTCAGCAATGCATCAGCGGCACGTCGAGCAGCGGAAGAGGAGCTAGCTCGCACTCGACAAGAGCTCTCTCAGTTGCAAGGCATGATGGGGTCTGGGCGGGGTTCAAGTGGGGTTCAGTACGGGGGTGTAGGGCCCGGGGTTTCCCAGCCGCCAGGTCAGCAGCAGAATGACATGTGGCGCACAGCGACTGGTCCACCAGCACTAGCAGCACCAGGATTCAAATGGGTACTAGTCCCAGAAGATGCAGATGCAGAGACAGCACCCTCTGTAGCGGGTGCTGCAGCGAATGGGGATGCTAGCCATACTGCAGGTAGTGTACCGGAAACTCCTCAATCTGCTGTGTCTGCTGGGGCTGATGTGACGAGGCTTTTGAGGCAGGGCAGCATTGCTAGTAGTACCGCAGCCGGTGGGTTCTTTGATGCGAGTGAACTGCTGACTGCACAGTCGGATGCTGCCTCGGCTTCTGGTGCTGGAGGGGAGGTTAGTGCAGGAATGACATTGAGTCCTGCGAACAGTAGTGTGGTGCAGCTGCATCAGACGCAGCTGAGGGCTGTGCAGCAGCGGTTGGGGAGTGGGGCTGTAGGTGAGGCTCAGATGCAGAGGATCAGAGCAGCGTTGAAACAGAAGGTTGGAGAATGTGCTGGGCTAGAGGCTCGAGTGAGGCAGCTGGAGGAGACAAGGAATCAGCTGGCTGGGGAGCTGGTGCAAGCAACACAGGACGCTGCCAAGGTGCGGACTTGTCTGTCCGTGATGCCTTGCTTCTGACACATGTTGTAATTTTCCACTAGCTGAGCTGTTTTGTTCGCCGACAGGCTGCACTTGAGTTGCTGCCCTGAAATTTACGAAATCATACGGTGATTGAAGTGTTTCTTGTTTGTTTCCAGGCTTCTGACGCTGTCACCGAGTTGCCGAAGCTGCAGCAAGCTTACCAAGCGTTGGAGGCACGATACGCCGCAGCGCTGGAGCTGGTGGGCGAACGTGACGAGCAGCTAGAAGAGCTTGCGAACGACCTGGAGGATGTGAAGCATCTGCATAGGCAGCAAATTGACACGTTGTTGACGCAATTGGCACAGATTGGACAGAGTTAACAAAGACCGTTGTCGGCAATCCCAAGTCCTACACTCGTAGGCTGTCGCACTGCAGTTGACACGCTGCAACCTTCATCAGCATGCGGTCCTGCAGAAAGCAGCTGCCTGCTTGTGAAATACACATGAGGGCTTGTATAGTCCTGTCGGAGGTCTCCGACATCTAGATGACTCATCCAGTGAGTTTCACACTTTAAAACCAATGACCGTTGGCAAAAGCTGCGGGCTTGATTGAATCAGGACAGCCAGCGGATTGAATTTAAAGAGCGCTGCGGCTTTTCCACACTGAGCCGAGTAGCTGACAACCGTTACTACCACCCGGTACTGAGTGCCTTTGCTTAGCAGGTGTAACCACCGTTCAGGCAAACCAGCTAACAGGTGTCATCACAGCCTTCAAATGTGCAAACAGCACAATAACATGATACACCTGAGACCAGTGCTCTACATATACTCACACGAGGAAGGTAAGTCTGACCTGTGCAAAGCAAGCGCAGCATGCTGATCAGCTCATGAGCAGTGTGTCTTATTGTTAGCTATGATGTTGGTACACAACTGTGACTTCAACCCTAGTATGCCCTGACAGAACAAGCAGCTTGAGTCTGCAGTCATTGTGTGAACACAGCTACAATGGTGCCAGACGACAGTAGCAGCAGCAGATCACACAGACATTACCCAACATTGCATAGCCTGTGAGCACTGTCCTGCAGTTGCACATCAGCTTCCAATATTCTGCCTTGGAATACATGGATGCAAGTCTGCCTTCAGCTGCTGTGATGCTGCCTGATTTCAAATCAGTGCTTAGTAAGCACTCCTGCCCCAAGTACATGTAAGAGGTCACCTCTGGTTCAAAAGTTGCTGTTCTGATGCTGCATAAGCTTGCCGTGAAGTTCAGGTCACAAACTCGCAGCAGCTATTGCCTGTCTATATCAGCCAGCATTACATTCATTTTGCTGCATGAGCCAAATCTCCTTTCACAAACTCGGTTGGTCACCAACACAATGATGATAAACTGTTGACTTTCAAGACAGGAATACACACAGCTCTAAGTTATGCACCGCACTTGCTGCTAATCATTTTCAACCCAATCCAACACAGCATACAAAGAACTGCACTGCTTTGCTGCCATCTCAAGTACAATGGATGCGTCAAGCCACCGCAAGTTCAACCACCACAGACTACTGTGCGAAGAGACTGGAGGGACGCCAGATCACCCAGTCAAAGGTTTTGCAGCAGCAACAATTACACAACAAACTTTCCACCGATTAGTGAACCTTCAGCCTGTCTGCGGCGGATGCTATCTGAACAAACTCACCATGGAATCAGATAAGCTGCTGTAATGATCTGACCCGTAATCGCCCAGTATGCACAAAAATGTGTTGTGCATGTGATGCAAAATATGCACAACTCCTTCCAGTGTTGCAGCAAGATTCAGTAGCCACAATGGGCAAGCCCTGAGTCTTAGATTGTGTTCTGCAGGCCAGTCACCATGTATTGATCCACTGTAAAGCCACCTTGCT
Source organism: Coelastrella sp. M60 (assembly GCA_001630525.1). Lineage (NCBI taxonomy): Eukaryota > Viridiplantae > Chlorophyta > Chlorophyceae > Sphaeropleales > Scenedesmaceae > Coelastrella > Coelastrella sp. M60. The sequence continues at coordinate 24,540 of LWCB01014912.1, read as the reverse complement.
ACATTTTATTCATGGCTCACAGCTGATACTATTGCTAGTAGCAAGTTTCATGCACCACCGTCTCTGGTGATCAACGCTAGAGATTGAGTTCTCAAAGCAATGCAAAGGATGATGCACTCAGCTTTAGCTCTGGAAGTTCAACCCTTAAGTACTTGCATTGCATGGTAAGCAACACTGATGGTACCAACAATGAACAAGGCCATCAGAACTCATAACATCACACCCAACAAGGCTGAGGAACATTCAACGGCCGGTGTTGCGACGAGGTCCTCCTGCTGCCCTAAGCTGTGGTGGCTGGAAGTTATCACGACAAGTTGATGGCACACACCAGACATCATCAAGATCTTCCTCATCTGTCTCAATCTTCCCATCATCCATCTCTGTAGACATACAGCAGCAACAGCAGCAGCAGCAGCAGCAGTACGCCCTTTGTTAGCACAGAATGAGCATATGCAGTGTGCATGACCAGTGCAGTTTTTTTTCCACATGACGTATACTGCCTATGCCGCATAACACTCCTGTGCATTGCAAGCTGCAGTACAACCACTGCATCAACTTGGCACAACATTGCAACAAAGGATTTCACACAAGATCGGACTGACATGTCATATTGTGTTGACAATGTGTCAGTAACAAAGGTTTTTGAAGCAACCTAAGTTCCACCTTGCTCTATGTATCTGTACTCCGGCCCCTCACAGCACTTGGGCCCGGCACGCTTGCACTCAGTAGGACTTGCTGTGTCATCTGAGCGACAGCACCTGTCAATGAACCAAAGCAGAGTCAGCAACAGAAGCGCAATGGTCGATCACACAAGCACTAGAGCCTTGCTGGTGTTAGCTACTGCTGAAGGCTGTGAAAGTTCGCTAGCAGCTTGATGCTGGTGACTGGTGGCTTCTGCAACTGTGGTGGCTGCTGATTTGGCTCAGCCTGCTGCAATTTGGCATACAGCATAAACGGAGCTGAACTTGGTGCTGTTGCTGATGAGCCAAACATTGGCTTCTGCAATATGTCATTGCGCAAAACATGACTGTGATGGTTGTACACGGCTGGTTGATACGGCAGTAGTACTGGCAACACCAGGCCTAGCAGGCCGAACCAGAAAGAAGCCAACAGGTCCCCTGATAGTGTACTATCTTCCTCAGGTTCATGACCACCGACTATGACAGATCACAACAATCGCTCTGCATCTATGTGCAACAGGCTGTTGTTGGACTCACCAGGCAATGGTGTTGCGCCTTTGAGCACCTGCAAGAAACGTTGTGACAGAAAACAGCAACCAGTGCAATGATGGAATAGTTGAATTTGAGAGACACTGGGCTGAGAGACTTGGACACACACACTAGCTGACGACGATGAAGATGGTTGCAACGATCTGGGATTATGATATTTGAATTAGTGTTCACAACAAATGCATGCACTATATGCGCACTATGAGCCACGCTTTGAGCTTCGTGGTTCCGTTGCTCTGAAGCATTCCATGAATTCCATACTGCACTGGTCTTTCCAAGTCGTAGCAACAAGCCATGAGCAGCACAGAAGGGGGGTAAAACACACAGTCTCACAGACTGATCCAGCACAACTGACGAGACTGACAGTGCACATCGCAAGTATGCTGGACTGTTCTGCAGACTCGTGTCAGTGAGGCAGATCAACTGGCAAGCCGGATCCACCAAAGCCCCAAGCCACAGTGCAAGCATAGATTACCCACATTTTCGACATGAGTCATCGTCGTCACCAACGTATACGGCGTTGGGAGGGCCGCACTGATTCTGAGTGACACGTGGAGTCTGCAGCAGCTTCCTGTCAACCATGTCAGACGCTACAGCGACAGTGGTCGCTGAGATAGCAACTACGGTAAGCAGCAGTAAAAATGTGCGAGCGGTCGCCATCGATTGAAGCTGATGTGGCGCTCTGCCAATGCGGGGTGGATGTACGAATACGTCCAAAGCGTATACTGCAGGTACGAAATCTGCTAGCAGCTGCAACTTAAATGTAATCAGTTTGTTTAGTAGAACCCTTTTAAGCAACTCCCGTGGAACAAGCACGTTGACTGGGTGTAACCCTGGGTATAGTCACAGCTGCGGGTCTCAGGAGCTGTGATTGTGAGTAGGAAACTACAGGAAAGTGGTGACGCTCGCCGTGTTGCTGAATGTTCAGAAGCAGTTCAAGTAGTAGGACGGTACGAGCTATCATTGATGAGCTCAGCTCGCGAGCCCGGGAGCATCTGTGTCATGCCCAGCGTACATGACTCTTACGATCGACAGCTGATGCGCACCATCAAGCAGTGTACCCAGTAATAGAATCCTCTGTCTGTTGGTTTGGTTTGTATTGCATCATTGAGCATGGACGCAGCTACAGCGCATCAACGGTTGATGCATGCGCGCATGGCGCCAACAGCCTGGATGCCAGTGTCTCCAGCATACTGTAGTCAGCATGTAGACTCAGTGATTTACTTATGTAATGTAATAATACAATCAAAGATGGGTCTGGTGTTTGGGGGGATGACTCTGACACCAGTGCACTTGTCACTCCTGCTGTCCCAGCTTCTCGCAACAGGGAGCCACGCGTGCACGACAATTTCCCTTTTCAATTCACCGCTATGTTCATGGTTCAGCATAGCAGAACACATCAGCTGCTCGCAGTGCTGCACAATAGACTGCCTAAGCAGAAAACTTTTCTCGGAGGATCAAGCCAGGTGAGCATCTGCAAGGGCAACCGCAGGGACATCTGCCACAGTAAACGAGTTAGCCATGCAACAAGTAAGATGCCTAGTACAGCTGAATAATATGCACTGGGGCCGCCACAGTGTTCTTTGTGAAGTTCTCGTCAGAGTAAGGATCCCTCAGGCAGGCTAGTACTACTAGTATGTGAAAGGAAAGAGTAATATAGTATAGGTCGCTGCACAATCATCCGCAAAATGGCCTCTGGTCTGAACACTGGTTATTCATTAACCAAGATGCGTGTACAAGATACAAATTCTGCACAGGATCTGCAGGTTGATGAGCAGTGACACATGCACAATGTCAGCATGATGGCTGTGGACAAATGAACTGGGTGGTTGGGGGTGAAACCCGCCACCTGTGGCACAACTCTCCTTTGGAAAACTCTACTTGATACATAATGTATCACTTGGACTGCTGTTGCAAGAACCCTTCCTCAGGCTCACAACACAAGGTGCAGCACACATGAAGACAACAGCGACGGTCTATGCTGATCACATAGCCATAAGCATCTAGCTTGTGTACGATATCATGCACAAAAGCTCAAAGTACGAAGTCTTATGACATCAGGCAGTCAAAACAAACAGCCACTGAGCAGGGATTGATGCGGCAGCACACATATCAGATGCAATGAATGACTCTCACAGATCAATGTACATCGCAACAATCACTGCAGCACAGACAACGAGGTGCCCCAATGATGACATATTTATCAAATCACAGGTGAACAGAAGACAGATTTCACTGGTCACACAGCAGCAGCACAGTAGTTTGAAAACGATCACATAATTGCTACACCATTTTCTCTCAAGCAATGGGATGAATGTCGTCTCTGTGCTCAAGACAAAACAACTGCCTGCTGCAGCACGTAGATCATAAACCTTGACAAATGAAAGGCCCCATCATCAGTCACAGAAGCACTCTCAGCATAACAATGATCACATCACAGCACCACAACGCCTGCTGTCAAAATCAAAGCATTAAAGATTCCCAACACGCTCAATTGCACCTATTCAGCCAGCTCTGCTGCTCTGGGTAGAAGCTACCACCGTAAACAATATGCCAATCTGTCAGCCCAACCAACCAATGGTACCAACCAGCAGGCATGTACAAAGCAGTCCCACTGAAATCCTCACCATCATTGGCAGGGCCATTGCTGCTGCTCGCACTGGTACTACAATTGCTGCTGTTCTTTGCCGGTACATCTTCCAACAAGAAGAAGTAGCCACCAGCTGCCTTGACGTCCTGAAGAAACTGAGGTGTAGGGTTGAGTAGTAGATCTGGATCCCCTCCAGGTGGCAGCAGTGTTTGATCTGGTGGCAGCAGCAGCGTGAGTTTGGCTCCCTCACAGATGGCAAGGTAGGTTGATACGGGACTCATACTGCCACCTGTATGACAGGGCAACAACAGTAGCAAAATGGGCACTTGATTTCAAAGCATGACTGTGTCATAGTTGTAAGCATTGCTACTTAGTCAAGCTTCACATCACAAACACAAGTTCCTTCCAACATCAGACAAGCAACAGATGTCAACATGATCGCATCATACAGCTGAATGCCGCTGATGCATGTCAGTATCTTCTGCTCTGAAGTCCCATTCAACAGGCCCTCTCTTATAGTGCTGGACACTGATGTTGTTCTGCTGAGATGCTTGTTAAAATCCAGGTGTCATAGTGCATTTGCTGGCAGATAGTTACCGCATTGTCCAGTATACTTAGCGTATGCGTGCATGGGTTGGTTCTGTAGCTGCTGCTAAGGAAAGGCTGTAACAGCATACCTGCACATGCATTGTCCTTGTCAAAGTGTAGACCGATAGATGCATTCCCCCGCCCAAATATGACCTGTGGAGATTCAGTCAAGTAGACGGCGAGAAACTTAGAACAGTACACTGGGGCTTTCTGGACCAGCAAGATACATGTGAGTGACATGTGGTGAAGATGCTGAAGCGCCCATAAGGCAAGTGCTGATAGAGATGTCATCACTCTGTGCCTGCGATAATTCTCTGACAATACCAATCACCCTTCCATGAATGTGGTCTGGGTGATAATCACCTTTTCAACAGCCGTCGCTGACATTGCTGCTGACATAAGCTGCACGACTGCTGTCAATTTCAAACTATGCTGATTAATGGCTTGTCACAACGCTGTGTCCATGCCAAGGGACATGAAATTATGTGAGAGCCTAATCTGGCCAACACACTATTTTTTGTGCAAGACAAACAGCCCCTTGCAACAACAAACGGTAAGCTGCATCCGAGGCTTGGATCCACAATGAGGATAAGAGGTTGAGAAATAACCTACCTGATCGTATTGTGGCACATGTCCTTCGTTTGGCCACCAGTCAGGGTGCTCAACATTCTCTATAAGTGAACACCAGTACGGCTTCCTGGCTTCATGCGCATCTGCAAGCGTGTCCACTGCATGCTCCCAACTCTGCAGCTTGACGTGAACGTTCTGTACACGGACTGACACGTACTTTGAAGAGTAGCTGCAGACAAATCGAAGGTCATAACAGAAAGAGGCTGAGAGGTATGAAGTTGGTCAGAGACTCTCTGACAGAGAGCCACTACTCGCGGGGTAAAGCCATCTCTGAGATCTGATGTAATTGAGATACTAATTAAGATGAGAACTGATCAATTGAATTGGTTGAGACCAGTGACTGACATGGTTAGTCCCTCGCCAGTATGCTTGCAGCACACCTTAAGCATTTGGCCGCAGCACTGCAGGGTTCGCCCTTGCTTTTGCATGGGGCACTCACTTGCCGTAAGTATATAATGCGTTATAGAGGTTGTGAGGTTTGACAGGCAGTCTTCCAGCTTGCTTGGTAAGGAAAGGCTGAGCGTTCTGCTTCATCAGCTTTTCGGGCTCTTCGGTCATGACGGGTGGAAAGTAACCGCCTAGCGGTTGCATTATTGATTCTAAATGGTTGATAATTGGCTCTTGAGCCACCGCTGTCACTCTTGCCCTAACTTTTTGGCGGCAGACCACATGCCTGGAGGTGCGGGTGACGCTGAGACAACGGTGTGGGGCAGGAGACTGCAACATCGGCGCTCACTATACTGCTACCACTACAAGGAGTCAATGTGGGTAGTGAATTGGATGTATCTTACAAGACTACACAGAGAACGATGGTTGACGAGGTCACCGCCTTCTGCAAAGCCGTAGAGGAATATCTAGCCGGCAATCACTAATATATGAAACATCTACATCTTGATAACGGTGTATCAAGCTTCAAAAGGCACAGTGTGGCACACAAATGACAAGACCCTTCAGCGGAATTGTTACTGCTGCAGCTGCAAAGCACAATCTGCGGATCACCCACGCATACATGAATAGACACACCATCCGCCATAATCTGACGTCATTCAGTCAAGTATGAGCCACCATGCTGCAAGCTGCAACAGGAATGTATAGAGAGGCCCTATAGTTGCACTGCCTATGCGACAGCATAATGACCCACTGCAGCAGCTGCACCATCAGGTAAATGCAGACTCCAAACAATAATCACAGACTCACCAGGCTATCAGTTTGTGTTCCAGTGTGCCTTGCAGCAAGCAACAAACATAACAACAAAAGCTCTCAATCCTTCGTGCTTCGGCAGGAGGTGACAGCTGACAGTGAGTCAATGTGTTGATTATTGTACAAGTATGGGTCAGACTACACCACAACCAGCTGTACACAAAAGGTGCATAGACCCTACATTTATGTGTCACAGGCTGCCAGCACTGCAAGAGCAATTGCGCTGCATATGCCTTTGCTGCAGTGCCTGCCTCAAACACTGTGGCACTATTGCATGCAAGCGCCCACCAGCTGCCTCTGGGTTCCAGCCATCATAACACCAGCACGTTCACAAGAACACTGCTGATGTCGAGATGACACACGAAGCGGTGGCCATGCTACTTGGGTGCAATTGCCTCATGGAAACCGATCTGCAGCAAAGGAAACCGATCTGCAGCACACTTCAAGCAGCTCCCCCCAAGTCAATAAGCTCCATCTCCTTCTCACTAAGCTCCCGTCGAGCCGGCATGCGCTTCAATACTGTTACACTTGTGGCAAACTTACTGGGTGTAGCTGTTGTTGCTGATTGGCTGGGTGCTGCAGGACGAGATCCGCCAAACAGCGAACTAGCTGTATCCTTACTGCGGCTTGCAGGTGCAGCCTGTGCAGGCGCTTCAGCTGCAGCAGCGGCTCCTGCAGCAGTAGTATTGGACGCACTGGAGTCCTGCCATAGCTGCATCATGGCATGTGCCTCTGCTGCTGGCAATGAACTGATGCGTCTGCCATCTGCTGCTATACGAGGAGGAAACTTGATGCCTGGCATACGGTGTGCAGAGGCCTCGGACGCACTCGCTGCTGTTGATGCTGCTGGAGCCTGTGATACTGGCGTTCGCTGGCTTGCGGCTGGTGTAGGTGTGGCACCTATGAGATTTGCCTGCATGAAAAGCAACATCCAGCAACTCAAACACTGGACCATGCACTAAAAGCGAGGGCAAACCCGGGCATAACACAATGTGGTGCCCGTTTGCACCCTGATAGATGTTCTGGAGACTCCCATCTCAGTCATGCTGACAGTATAGTAGACTTGCCTTGGCTGCTGCATCATCAAGTGTTGCAACTAGCTGTCCTGGGACTACTGTGTCTTGCTCCTGTACAACTACTCCAAGTACGGTGCCATCCGATGGTGCTTTGATGTCAATTGTCACTTTATCTGTCTCTATTTGTGCTATGGTTTCGTTCTCTTTAACTTGATCGCCTGCCCCCTTCAAAACAGATGCTATAGTGCCATCCGTTATGCTTTCGCCCAGACTCGGTACCACCACTTGAATGCTGTAGAATGCTGCCGGCAGATGAAGCTTTGTCAGTGCCTGACAGGCCAGGACAGCAGTTCTATGGATAGTCTGCATAATGGAGATCGTCGTGATGTCTCGTAACACAGGCTCGGCGATGTTTCTGCCGCGCAACACGTACAGCACCAGCAGGCCGCCTAAAGCAAGACCTCATTCAACAAGCTGACACACGCGGCCGTGCGAGAGCTGACACAGGGAATGTATTGTCAGTCATGTCCTTGCAGTTCCCTGTACAGTAGAAGAGACTCAATGCATTCCAACATCATGAATGCAAACAATGATCGATGTTTTTCGTTATGATTACCTGAGATATGCGTACACACTACACACCCACCAGTTGGGCTGGCTTCTGATGCAGAGTCGCAATCACAAGTGATTGATGCCACATTCATTTATCAATTTCTTACACTCTGATGTATAGAGCTCCCCACTTCAACAAGAGACGACTGCTGCCAACCACCCAACAGTAGGTTGATGAAGCTGCTGAAACTGTAGAGCTGTACATCTGAGGCAGCTATGGGAGCGGCGGGAGAGGACGTGCTATACGTCGCTCTTCATGAGCACAATGAAGCAGTTTCCATCCATCGGAGGGACCTGCCACTGGACCCAAACCCAGTGCTGGACCTTCTATCTTCTGAGGCCGCACCCTTGCAGGCGTGGTTTGACACAGCAAAGGCATACTTGGCCAATGGAAACATCAGAGCATTCCGAGACATCATCGCGGATGCTACCAGTGCAGAGCTGCTCAAGGACATGTTGAATTTCTTCAAGAAGGAACCAACATTTGAGCGCATGTCAATGTTCTGTGCCCTAGCAGCCTACTACATTGAACAAGCTCGCGGGGCCAGGGACATCAACGAAAAGAATGCTGTACTAGCTGAAGCAGAGCGCAGTATAAGGCAGGCTGAAGAGCAGAACAAAGACAATGCAGAGATGCTGCCATCCATGGCCAGAGCTTTCCTGGCGCTAGCAAGGGTGTGTGTGACCATGCATATGAACTTCACAACTGCCTACACTGACCTCCTACCATAAGGACAGTGCAACTGAGACAGCATTTTGATTGCTAGTAGTTGCAGTACTTTTATCAGCAGCTAGATCTCAAGAAGAACATGAGGAATGCTCATCAGCTCATCAGCCTCGAGTGTACTGACCTCAAGATGCTCAATTCTGCTTTCACATCAGCAGCGCACCCTTGTGAGGCGTCTATCTGTCAACTTATCGTATCTCACGAGCACCTTACTTCCTGTTCTGCAGGGGTCGGTGGATGAAGCCAGAATGGCTTTTAGGCATGCGGAGCAACGCAGGCATAATGGTCACGTCAATCACGCACCTGTCATTGGTCTAGCAGCTCTGGAGTACAATGCAGGGCAGATAACAGCAGCAATCGAGCTGTGAGTGCATGTTTGGATGACGCAGCACTGGTAACCTGACAGCAGCTGAGTCTCATGTCTGAGCATGCACAGGCAACAGCAGGCAGTGGCATTTGCTGCATCGGCAGTTTGAATATGATGTGGCAAAGCAGGCTAGCAGTGTGGCTCTTCCCACAGCAGAGATTGCCGGTTCCTGCAGCTGCTTGAGGAGTCCTAGAATGCCAGGCACGTTTGCAAAGCCAGCCTGCCAGCCAAACATGCTACAACAGCAGCACTATCCTGTCACTCCCCGTCTGCAGGGATTCCAGTCCTGGAGATCCGTGGTGGTCAAATGAGCAACACTGACACTTTCTTGCCATGCTGTATGTTGTTCCTGCATGTTCAGATATGCCAAAGTGCTGCGAGCAAACCCTCATTGTCCACCAGAAGTGCGTCTGGGCATTGCAGCATGTTACTACAGGGCCGGAAAGCTTGAAGCAGCAACAGCAGCGTATAACAGGGTGCTGGAGCTGGATGCTGGCAATGCAGATGCACTCTTAGGGCTTGCTATAGTCAAGTTTGGCTCTAGCAACGTGCAGGAGGTAGGCTGGGCAGCCCTGCAAACTTTATGCTAATTGCTTCTGCATACACAGCAGCTTGGCAGCTGGCAGGAGGCCTGTGTGATGTGTCTGGTTGGTGGGAGGATCTTGCATAATGCAAGGTTGCCGGCAGTTCACTCCTGAATGTTGACTTGGTGACAAAAGTTGCTGATATGCTGATAGGTCATTGCTATGTCTCACCTTGCACAATGTGGCGGCACCCTCTACAGGGCTTGAACTCGGGCTTGCAGCTGCTGCAACGGGCGTACGCTGTTGACCCTACGCATCCAGGGGTGTTGTGTGTCTTGAGCCACTTCTCACTGCTCAAGGGGGAAGCAGAACAGGTGGGCTCAGGACCCTGCATGTTTGTAACCCAAGCAAGCAACATCCATAAGCAGTGCCAACGACGGCCAGAGAGGACATGCACTCTTTGTTACGATCATGGCGTAGTTCTTGTTCATCCTGCAAGGATAATTACCTGGCTGTGCCACTGCCTTAGTGGGGATTATCATGCTCAGCTAGGCAGTCTCTTTGCGACATTAGTTGCAATACAGGGTTAGTCAGGTGGCTTATGGCCCTGCTGGCGGCTTTGTCACTGTTACAACCCTGTTACAACCCAATGACAGTGTTACAATGGAAATTCCTCCCTTATTACATTCTCGCCTGTGTCACATCTTGGATTCAACCAACACCATCTGCTGAACTCACAGTGCTTGACCCACAGCTCTATGCAGTGTTGTATTGCTATCTTATATCTAACGTTGGCATGCTGCTGATCCCCCAGGCACTTCGGTTAGCTCAGATAGCTAATGAAGGCGCTGACACGGATCGTTTACGTGCTGTGTCATTGACCCTGCTGGGCCGTTGTCATCATGCACTTGGGGACCTGCAAGCAGCGCAGTATCATTATGCACAGGTGAGCTGCTTCAGCATGGTGTCATGGCTCTGCATTAGTCCAGCTGCATATTGCAGTTTTAGCAGCATAGTTCCTGCCTCCTTGTGTCAGCCTTCACGCTGGTTTGGTTGTCAGCAGCTTGCTTATATGACGATGCATGCCAGCTTGGGTCAGAAGTAGAATGGAGTGTCTGCAAGGGTACCTTGTTGTCTTCATCAACCTATCAGCTGGTGTGCTATGAAAGCATGCCTGCACTAGAGATCATGGCCAATGGTGTGATCAAAGTTCTCTTCGTGACCCATCATAGGCGATTCGTTTGGACCCCAAAGCTCCTCTACCACACTTGGGGACAGCTCAGGCTTACCTAGCAACAGGCAGTGACCCCACAAACGCTGTCTCAGAGTTGGAGTTGGTGCTAAAAGCCATGCCGGGTAATGGTGATGCGATGTGGTTGCTAGGGGGCCTACTTCCCGTATTGCCAGACAGGGTGGCCAAGACGCTGCAGGGACATAGAGAAGCAGCTGCACGGCAAATGCATGATGCAGGGTTGCAGGAAATGCTGGGAGAGTTGTTGGCATCAATAGAGCCATCAGGTGCGTCACTACAGCTGTCATGTCTCCTCAGGGACTGCGGTGGTGTTGCCATGCTGTTCGCGTGGGGCCTGGCAACCTTGTCTGGCTTGCATCTACACCTAAGCTGGCAAACTCTGCCTGCAGTATGTTACCAGAGGCTGTATGTTGTGTTGGCTTTGTCTGCATGTGGTGGTCTGTGGCTCAGGGTGGTGTAGCAGACTTCAAGTCAGCTGCACAGCTGCTGTCTCATGTGATGTCTCATGTGATCTATGCAAGGACATCAGGCTCTGCTGGATAACTTTGACCGGAGGGCATGCAAATTTCCTATGGCAGCTTGTGAGTGCCATGCCTCTGCCTGCTCACTCATATAATCGCGCTGCCTGTTATCTGCAGCTGCTCTGGTTGCATTCAACCAGGCACTAGCCCTGCACCGACAAAAGCAGCAGGCCATAATTGACCATAATGCCGAGAAGCAACGAAAGCGGCAGCAGCTGGCACAGAATGGGCAAGAACAGGAAGAACTCCTCGAGGTGAGCAGACTTGTGCTTCTTGACTGTCTGAATGAGACGGTAAGGTCACATTCTGTTGTGGTGAAGCCCAGATCATCCAAGATAGGGTACTATGCAGTCATGTCATGGGAGATGTGTCCCTGGTTGCCTGCTTACATGATGTAGGCAACCTAATGAGCACGTCTTATAGTTGACATTGACTCAGGCACCTCCTGTTTTCTGCCTGAGGATACAAACTGTATGCGTGTGTGTTGAGCCAACTTGTTTGACCACTGATTAGAAGATCCTCCTGTCATCCTACCCTGCCTGTAATGCTGTTACAACTCTGAGTATCCTGTGCTCAAGTATACTGTCATGAATTCAGGACATTGGGGAGGATGATGAGATACCTTCTGTACCTGCCAAGCTTCTCAACAATGCTGCAGTACTGAAGTATAGGTGCGCCGCCCACTTCCATGTTGCGGCAGGTTTGCAAGTCACTTGTAAAGGCACGACTCCAGCAGGGTTCAAGCTTATATATAGCACCTGTGAGCTGCATCCTGCAAGCATATGTCTGTCATAAGTGACTCCCTTGTTGTTGCTGCAATGTAATGTGCTCTAGGGCTGGTGACCTGTCTGAGGCTGCTTCGCTCATGGATGAGGCCACACATGTGATGATGTCTGATCCCACCATACACCCCATGCAGAAAGTCACCATGGGGTACAACATGGCTCGTCTCAGGGAGGCTACAGGTAACCAGCATGGGGGCTATAAACAGCATGGAGTATCCGTCAACTACGCTGATCCTGCAACCAAGTCCCCTGCTGCATTGCAGAGAAGGTATCAGCCAATCTGCGGAGCCAGCTGGCAGGCTTGCATGCTGTCCTGCAGCTTATGAAAGCATGATGAGCGGGTTGTGCAGATTTTTGATGGGAACTGCTGTCCTGTGCTGCGTGTACTGCAGGTCAGCTCACTGCTGCTCGTGAGGCTTATCAGGCACTGCTTCACCAGTTTCCTGGTTACATAGACTGCTACCTGCGCCTTTCGTCCATGGCAAAGGCAGCAGGAGACATAGAAGAAGCGCAAGTGTGGGCCCAGAAGGCAACAGAGCAAGCAGGTGGTCATGTTGATGCCCAAGCCATGTTGGCCTGCCTGCACTTGGAGAGGAAGTAAGTAGTCCTCTATCGGGTGTAGATTGTTGCAGCGCGTCCATGAGCAATACATGCAAAACCCTTGCAGGATATATGGATGTCCTTGCCTCTTTCCGTAAGACCATCGCCTGCAAGGGGTTGTGAAGGCTTGCTTGATGGTCATGTGTTGTTGCTCTGTGTTTTATCTCCATCAGGGACCTTGCTCCAGCTCGCAAGTGCGTGGAGGCTGTCGGTGCTGAGGGCAGGCATGACCCCTATATGCTGCTGACACATGCCAATGTCATCTTAGCAGCCATTCCCACTGAGAAGATACATAAGCCTGAAGTGCAGAAGGCCCGAAGAGATTATATTGTCAGGGTGAGCAATGCGAGGTGCCATACAGGTGCCAAGCATTTTGTTGCAGACATGACCACAGACCATGTTAACCTCTTCAATTGCCTGTTGCCGCCCTGACATCGTTCATTGCTGAATCAAGCTGGACAGATCAGCTCTCATGTCACTGTTGGAATTTGCAATCTGCTACAGCCCTGCAGTAGTATTTTTGGATGAGGGGTGGAAGTCAGTGCCATCTGCTTGTGTATTGCAGGCCCTCAAGATGTATCAGCAGGTGCTCAAGAGCCAGCCTGAGAATATCTACGCAGCCAATGGACTTGGCATATGTTTAGCAGAGCTTGGGCACATGAACGCGGCAAAGCAGGCCTTTGATGAGGTGAGTGATGGGCGGCAATATGAGCGGAGTATGCAGGAGGCAATCCTTCAAGCTGCCTAAGGTTTGAGTTCCGGAATGTGAACCTCTGGGTCTTCTGCAGGCTACAGTATGGATGTAGCAGATATCAGGAGACAAACCGCTGAAACCTTGACCTACATGGTCTGCTTTGTGACAGGTCATTCGTGCTACAAGTAAGACCAAGGGCTTTGTGAAGCTGCCAGAGACATATGTGAATCTGGGCAACATATGGCTGGCAAGACAGCAGTATAATGATGCATTGAAGATGTATGAACATGCCAGCAAGCTGTACAACCACAAGAATGCCCAGGTGGGGATGTGATGCAGAGCAGCGTCACAGCCGGGTACCGCTAGACAAGCATACTTGGATGTGTTCAACTGCCTGAAGCCGTCGCAGCCTCATGATGTTGAGTATGCATGGTGATGAGTAGTGTAGCTGCTACCACAATCATATTTATTGCCTGTTGTTATAACTGTGTGATGTTTCCTGCTGCGCAGATTCTGCTGTATATTGCTCGGGCGCATCATGATGCTGGTGATCAGCTTGCAGCCAAGCGGTACCTGCTCAGGGCCCTCCACATTGCCCCCGGGGATATCTTCCTGCGATTCAATCTAGGCTTTGTACTGCAGGTGATCACGTGTTCTGCTGGCATGAGAGTCTGTGTGTCATAATGGCTGTGCAATTCATGCACGAGCCAGTAAAGGCTAGCGCAGCTGAAGACTAGAAATGTTTTTCTTGGCAGTTAAAATGCTTACCTGTCTGCTTGGCATTGCAAATGATCAGCATTGTGTTTGATGCCAGACTCCAGGAAGCTGCTGCCCTGCTTGTCTGTAGGAGCTTGCCATGAAGACCTTCAAGAAAAAGTACTCACCTGGAGACCCAAAGAAGCTCGGGGAGTATGAGGTAGCAGATGCTGCTCTGTCAGAGGTGAGCTGCAGTGCAAGTTCACCTTGCTGCTGACTTAGCAGCCCGGCTGCTGCAGGTACCCCTGGGCAACTGCATGCTTGCCTCCAGTTCTGTGGAGGAGGCGGTGCCTGTCAGGCCAGTGGCCTAAAGCTCTTGAGATCTGCTGTCTGTTGATGTTATGTACACTTGTGCTAAGACGTTTAGTATCAAGGCTGCAGGGTATGCAACGCAAGTTACGTTACGACGATGCTGACATGCGGTGCATATGTTATGGGGCTTTACTAGGCTGCCAAGATCTTCAGGCATCTGTTGTTACTTGGCAAGGAGCACACCCGCTTGGACGCCAAGAAGCTGCAACTGCATGCAGATTACTGTCAGAAACAGCTGCCTGCGGTAGGTATATATTTGAATGCTTGATGTCAAGAATTGATCATAGGCTAGTTACATGTTTGTGTTGCAGTCAAATATGCATTTGCTGAAAGTCTGCACTTATTGCAGAGCAACCAAGACCCAGATGTTGGGCACCACAATGGGGTGTAGTCAAGGCTTCTGCTGGTGCAGCAAGCGCTATCACATTGACGGTCGTGTGCAATGATCATCAGTTATGTCTTTGTCTGTTGTGCAGGCTGCTGCTCAGTACAATGCTGCTGTTGAAGAGGCGAAGCTGATGGAGCAGAAAGCAAGGGTGACGCAGATGCAGCTGGCTGCGGTAGGTCACTGAGCTTGTAGATTCTGAAACGCAGTTATGGAATAGTCCTCTGACAAAGGTCCTACAACTTCATCTGCAACTGAATTTGTATTACCTTTGTTGGAGTACTGTTTCACAACTGTGATATGTTGAGAGTATGTTCATAACTAAGTATTATACTAGAAGTGTTCATCAAGTTGCTGAACAGATAGTGAGTCTGTCTAAGATCTTCTGCTGACAGAACACACAATCCTTGGTGTATCTCTTGTGTCTTGTCAGGCTGATGCTGAGCGTCGTGCACTGGCGAAGCAGAAGGCATTGGCTCAGGAGGCAGAGGCCAAGCGAAAGAAGCTGGAAGCACACAAGTGAGCAGCATGGCTAGTACGAAATCACCACAGCTCACGTGATCTGCTGATGTGATCAACATGCCAGTCGGGCATTTATTGCATACAGGTCACCCTGACATGTCATGTTGGTGCTGATCAAAGCTTGTCAGAGTTGTTGTCCATGCTATTGTGTTGATGCGGATGACAACCTCTTCCCGCGCTGTTCTGCAGAGCCCTTGATGAGGCTCGAGCCAAGATTGAGCAGATGCGTCAGCAGCGAGCCATGGCAGCTATGGCTGATACCCCTGCTGACGGTGGGAAGGCTGCTGCTGGGGGTAAGAAGAAGCGCAAGAAGGGGGCGAACGAGGATATGAGTGACTTCTATGTGGATGATGCGCAGCCGATTGAGAGGTTACCAAAGGCAAAGAAGACTGATGAGGATATCAAGGTATGCAGTATGAGTGCAGTTTGTCTGTAGTGATCTTCAGCGGCAGAAGCCTTGTTGCGGTACCACCTTGGGGTTGGAAAGCTTGATAGTTGGGATGCTGAAGTACTCCAGATTGCCAGCAGAGCCAACAAGAAGCTAAATGGAGCTTGCATGTCCTTTACAGAGATGTCCTCCGACTGCTGCTTTGCTGCTGTTTGTTACTGTAACCCTCATGGATCCAGGAAACTTTCAAGCGTACTGGCCTTGACAGTGATGATGATGATGAAGGCGAGTACAACCCCGATGAGGAGGAACTCTTTGGTAGTGATGATGAGGGGCAGCAGGGGCAAGGACAGCAGCAGCCAGCAACACCAACAGTGCCAAGCAGGGGCCGCTTGAAGCTGAAACAGCAGGGGGCAGCAGGAGCAGCTGATGATGATGTTGGTGATGGTGGCGGGGTAGGTGTAGCTGAGGATGATGATGGTTTAGGGTTTGAGGATGAAGCTGCTGGTGATACCCGGGCCGCTGACTTTGTCGATGAACTGTTTGTGGATCATGACGAGGTAAGAAACTCAACACTGATGTCAAGTCATCATTGCAGATCTGCTGAAGATCCAGCTGCCCTTGGAGTCCTTCTTGGATTCTTTAGTTGTATGTGGTAGCTGCAACACCTCATCTGTCACACCCACAAAGATTGCGGCGTAACCTGTGTCTGATCCAAAATGAAGGTGCATGCTTGTGCATCATGCTCTCATGCAGATCTTTTGCTGGACGTGCTGTAGTATCAGCCTCTAATGTTCTGCTTGTTCTGCTGTACCCTTGCAGGCCACTAATGATGACGGGGCAGGTCAGCAGCAGCAGCGGAAGCGGGCTCGACAGGCACTGGAGTCTGACGATGAAGACGAACAGGTGGCGGCAGCAGCAATGACGAACGGTGATGATGCAGCAGCACCTATGGACGAGGATGATGGTTTAGATGATTTGTTCTGATGAGGCGTTTTGTCAATAGTGCCTTACCAATGCCTTTCAGGCATCCTTGTTTTCATCCATCTCCAGGACTGCCAGTGCCACAGTGTGTGTTCAACCATTGTAACCATTGTTGGGGCTGTCCTGAACTTCGTGTATGGCCAATTCTGTATCATTGCAGTGTCATACTCACCCGCTGAATAAGTCAACACTGTCCCAAGCGACCTTGTGCACTGCCAGCTAAATAAGTTATATGTACGGTGCATTAGCACTAGCCAAAGTGTGAAATCAGAACACCCTGTCCCCAGTGCACAATAGGTTCCAGCACAATACAGCAAACAGGTACAATGCAGCAGTAATCTGGAACACGGGAATGAAGCTGCCCGTATGCTCAACAATGAAGCCAACTGATAACACACCTATGATCCCTGACAAACATCCAAATGTGTTGCAGAGACCAAACATCTGGCCAGCTTGCTTTGGAGCAATATCTGACATGTTTGCTACAAACCCGGCCTGTCCTAACGAGGTAACACCTAATGCAGTTGTCATTGCAGCTACCGCCATTACAGGGCTTATCCCAGGGTCTGCCAAGATGAGTAGCGCTGCTGTTGGTACCAAAAAGGAAACTGACTGGATGGCTTTGCGCACGATTGTGACGTTGTTTCCGGCTGCGATGAGGCTGTCTGCCAGGAATCCAGCTGCTGAACTTCCAGCTGCCATGACGAACCAGGGTAAGAGAGATAAGAAGCTGGAGGACCTCAGATCAAATCCCAGCGCCTGCAAATGAAGGCCAGAAAAAGCAGTCGTCAAGCAGGGGCTGACATCAGGTTAGAGCCTCTGATCTGTACAAGCCAAAGCAGTGCATGTGTAATATGCAGCATGTCCAAACATTTTGTCACCACCACCACCACCACAAAAGAACAACACTGTCTTGGTGCTGGCATTGTGAGTTGCTTGTGCATGTGACAGAAGCACATGATGCAGCATTGAGTGTATCAATCACCAACATATCAACACAACAATCATGTGAGGGTGAGTCAACCAACCCAAAGCCATTTGAGTGGGATTGTAAGGCCCAGACCATTCAGCTCCCGATCTTGTCCGCACCTTACTGAAATATGTTGGCATCCAGTTCAAGTAGATGAAGTATCCCCAGTGATTCACAATGTTCACAATAATGATTGCCCAGGTGGCTGGATGACTCATCAACTTCCACACACTCACACTCCCCTCACTCCTTTGTTGACTGCTGTCAGCTGGATTCTCACTCTTTCCATCCCTTGCTGCTGCTGCTGCTGCTGGCTGTTTGGGTGTTAGTGTGAGCCACAAGGCGATGAGTGGCGCTCCCAAGAATCCAAATGTGTAGAACAACGCCTTCCAACCAAATTGCATGACAATGAGCGGTGATAAAACCAGACCAATGAGATTACCTATTTAGTGTAAAGCAGCAGCAGCAGCAGCAGCAGCAGCATAAGGCAGCAGCAGCAGGAACAGCCATATAACAATGATTATTCACTCTTTGTCACAAAGGATCTTTGCCACAAAGGAAGGCTGATGACATAGCCCTGCATATGATGTCTGTTACATTAATTAAAACTCCACCTCACATCAGCTACCTAGCAGTGCGCAAGAGTAACGAATAAAGCACGTCACGTCGAAGTTGCATTATCCACCTGTGTGAAACCCGGTGAATGACATTCCCAGTGCTCTTGACTTTGCTGCTGTTGGGACATGTCTAGCCACCATGTTGTTCATGGAGGGGAGTGCTACACCCTCACCAAGACCCTATGGCAGCAGCAGCAGCAGCAGCAGCGGTAGCAGTAGCAGCAGTAGCAGAAGGAGGAGGTATGCAGCTTATGGGTCCCTGCTCATACCTGATCATCTGCACACCTGTCAGATGCTGATGATAATGCGTTCTATGAACAAATGAAATAACAGATAACAATGTTTGCATGCGATATGCTGCTGCTGCTGTTGCTGTGAAACCTACCACACAAGTTCTAGCGAGTAGTACTGCTGGAAGTGTCCATCCTGCTGCTGCCACTGGACCTGACAGTGCTGCTGGCAGCAGCAGCGATGCTATGCTGAACCAGGCTACTCCAGCAGCAATGACGGCTCTTCCACCATACTTGTCTGCCAGGTGTCCTCCTAGGAGCTGAGTGGCGGTGTAGCCCCATAAGAATGCTGACTGGATGACACCCTAAAAGGAGATGAGCAGCAGCAGCAGCAGCAGCAGCAGATGCACATCTCTAGGCAATGCCATTCTGTACAGCAGGACACCTCGACAGCAGCTGTCTTTTATTATTGCGGCAGCTTGTTAGCTGCCAGTATTGCAGCTGTAAATGTTGTTTGGATAAAAATACTTGACAGTAGGCAAAAGTAGGCAACTGCCAAGTTGAGGAGCTGTGGACCTAGTGCGTTTGAACACTAATCTGAACTGCCATATCTGCAAAGTTGTGAAAACCCTTGTACCTGTACTGTTGCTGGCCACCCAAACTCCTGCGCCATTGGCATGATGGCGACACTGAGACAGATGCGGTCCATGTTACACACCAGCAGCACAAGGGCCAGAGGAAACACCACACTGGTGAACCAGGAAGAACCAGAATCTGCAGTGCATGATATACAGCTTGACAGCCTGTATGTGATGCAATCTATGTGCATCGACAGCCACTGTCAGGTATCATATCGTCAGGTTCCGCTGTCGTGTATCCTCTAGGCTGTATGGTGCGCCAAGATGGTAGTGCATGTTTGCTGGTGGTTGATGCAGGCAGTATACCTTACCTGCTTCTGATCCACCTGATCCAGAAGCTGATGCTGCGGATGCCTGTGCTATGACGCTGTTAGAGCGCTTGTGCCTGATGCTGTGTGGCTGTAAACCAGCGACATGCTGCTGTCGTTGCTGCTGCGGTGCTACCAAGGTTGCATTTTGCCGAACGGTACATGCAGCAACTATCAAGTAACGATGGAGAGGTAAAGCGTGGGCGGCATAACGTGCTTCAAACGAGCGAGGGGTCCTCTGTTGCAACGGACTGCTGGCAATCATGGTTGAGGATGGTATCTAGGTTGCAGCGGCCAGTATGATTGTTTGTGGATGTACCAAGTCGCCGATCAGCCCTTTAAGCCGTTCCTTAGTATCCTGAGCATCACCGCTGGCTGCATCTTACAAACAGAAGAAGCGAGACTTCAGCAACTTGACCTGGCGAGTTACGACAGGATTAGGTGATCCCGCAGCACAGCTTCAAGAACGGCACTATGTAATGGTGTGTTCTTTGATCTGGTGGACAAGTGCTGCGGCGAAAAGCCCAGCAAACAAGCTGCGTACAGAACTCGACACCCACGACCTGGCTACTTAAATCCCTGCACGACGATGCAACGACGCCAAGAAATGGTAGTAATATGATACGTCACACTGTGCATTGTAATGGTAGCAGCCATTGTAGTGCTGAGATGGTACTGCTGTCCTGCTTCATGGTACTGAGCATGATGCGCCTTCGCCTGCAAGTCAGGATGCCTCGTACGCTTAGCAAACTGTACCCGACCATCATTGCCCCTGTAAACATCTATTTCGGACCCAGCGCTTGCAAGCGTTGGCTTCTCGTACAACCAGACCAAGGAAAGAGTCATACGACAAAGGTCATGACGATGCACACACGTGATACCTCTGGTTACAGATCTCCTACATCTGACAGAAAGGACCGAAGAGCTCTGCACGAGTGTTTCTGTGCTGTTGACTCTGCAATACGACGGTTTGAACACCACCCTCGCAGGAAATTGAAGGTACGTGAGCGCAACTCAGCCTGGTTGCCATACGTTGTTCAAAGTCAACATCATAGTCTGTTTGAACCGTGGAATACACGGTTGTTCATGATATTGGCCGTGGGCTTATACTTCTCCTGGCGCCCTGAGCAACGCGGTACAGTACAGGTTCACCACCTCAGCAGCAGCAGCAGCAGGCACAGGAAGGGCTTTAACTTACATTATAGGCCTATACTAGTTGAAAAAGCACAGTAAACAATCAATATACACAGACAACCTGTTGCTGCTATTGCTGCTGCAGGTAGCAGACCTCGTGTACTGAAGTAACCAACAGCTGGTTGCGTAGCTGTGTATCAAGCTATTTTGCAAAAGTCATCCAAGTCTGTTGATGGTCAGAATAATGGGTGCAGCTCAATCAGCTATCAGGGCAATTCCAGGCATCGTAAGGAATGGACCATTGGTAAGTTCACAGTGATGATCCCCGTCAAGTTCTCGCCCAGCAGCTCCATCATCAGCCATCACTGCAGTGAGGCAACCTTGACGATCTTGATTCAGACATGCCTCATGCATGCTGACTTTCTTTGGGGCGGATTTTCTTGTTGCAATATGCAAATCGTTGTTTCAATTGTATACATCACAAGCTCACATAGATCATAGCTTCAGCTGCCTTGGGGCCTGGCAGGTCGATGAAGCCACTAATGCATGTGAACTTTTGATGAACACTATAAACGGTTCAGACAAACTAGAATTGGATCAACAACAAGCCGATGGTCGCCGATGACCAGATCGCAGGCAATGTCATCATCCAACCTGTGAAAGGAATACTTATCACTGTTCCCTGGTGCAGATGATTTCCATGGGCATTCCCTTGGCTCTTGGCAACGTGGTGGGACTTGCATCGCTACCAGCAGTATTTAACTGGTGAGACAATCTCTTGAATCAACCATCTGATAGTCAACAAGCCGCATGTGTATTGGATCAACCGCATGCAAGTGGTGATCCTAGCCCTGATTCACTGAGATACAGCGTTGTGATCATTGCGGTGACATTATATGATATCAACAAAGCAGTAGGGTGTGAAAGGTCAGCATCATCTTATGCTGCTGCTGCTGCTGTTTTCTTTCAGGTACATCCCCAAACTTGACAAGCCCAAGTGGGCACCTCCAGCTCCTGTATTTGGCCAGGTTAGTGCTGCTGCCTGTGGGCCAATGGGTGTCATATGACTTTGTTGTCAATGTTGATCCTCTGATCCGCCGAATAGGACAAAGTGCCTTATATAAGTAGTTCATCTCAGATGCTGACAGCAGCAGCTGCTGCTGTTGCAGCAAAGACTAGAGACAGTGGTAGTCATGGTACCTTCCCCACAAGCAAGCAACAGCAGTGCTGCTCCTGAGCAACCTTCAGCCGATTAACAAAAGTGCTCCCTCGAATATAAAGTAAATCTTGCAATCCAAGCTATTGTTCTTGACGTATCCTTACTCTCCAGGCGTGGGCAGTGTTATATGCCGTTATTGGTGCCGCCTCTTACCTTGTCGGCAAGGAGGTGGGCTGGACTGCCAAGCCCATGCAGATCTATGCTGCTCAGCTGGCGTTGAACCTCGCCTGGCAGCCGCTGTTCTTCATGATCAAGAAGCCAGCAGTAGCACAAGCTGATAATCTGGGTGAGACACATAAACACCAGGGCTCTTGTTAACTTCTCTCCACCTAGCATACTGCTAGAAAAGACATGCTTGTTTGCTGCTGTGTTACATACACACCATGTGTGTCACTAACACACCATGATTGATTTGAATAAATATGTTATTGACAGCTGATGGCCCAGATGCTTCTAGCAAAAGCTGCAACCGGAACTTCTTGTTGTTGCTCCAGAATCCTGAGCATTGACGTTCAGCGCATAATTGACAATTGTGATTTTTGTTGAGGCAGTAGAATCGTGAAGTCTGATACGGCACTAGGTAACAAGTATGAGCATGTGAGAGACTGTGGCATGTCTGCTGTCTTGTGCAGCCCTGCTTGGTGCCGCTGCCTTCACCACTTATGAATTCTGGAAGGTGAATCCCACTGCTGGTAAGATGATGCTGCCGTACTTGGCCTTCTTGGGCTATGCGAATGCTCTCAACTACAGTGTCTGGAAGAAGAACCCAGAGGTAGGCAGTGGAGCACAGTACACAAGATTTGAAACAGTATGAAATATCTCACATCTGCTGCGTACTTGTGAGCTTTGTTTGTAAATCAAGTGGGGTATGGAGGCAGTAGACAGAACAATGCCGCTGTGTGATGCATACAGTACTGACCATAGTAGTGTTTTTGGAGAATGGTTTGTACACCTTTGTCTGCTCCCATCTGCTGTGCAATGACCATATTCAAGTAACAAAGCATGGCACCATTGACAGCAGGGTGAAGGTGTGAATCATATGCTATTAGCGAGCCGTGCAGCTGCACCTGCAGCAGATTATTTGAGTGTGTTCCATGGTATAAGGTATTTTGTTATCATCAGATTGCGTGACTGCTGATCTTTTGAAATTTCATCTGTAACCAGTTGGTCATTGACTGCCGCACTGCTGCTGCTGCTGCTGCCACTGCTGTTGTCCCGTGATCACAGGAGTTCCCAGATCAGGACAAGGTTAGGCCAAAGATCAGCTAGAAGAAGCCCTGGTCAGCATAAAACATAGAACGCACCTGAATTGACGGTCTAACAGCTTCCAAAGCAGTGCAATATTTGCACTTGGGCTATCAGCAGAGCAGTAGCCAGAGTCTGCTGTTGCATTACTACGTACTCACTACCAGCACTTGCTGACCGTTGTTAGATGGTGGTATACAGCAACCACCTGTAGTGGTGGCAGCACATTTGTGATGTTGACACATCGTCTGTGAGTGTGCAAACCGTTGGAGTGTGCTTACTAAAGACAAGCATCCCCATGTGTGCGATCATGTTTTTCATGGAAGGATGGAAGAAATGCTCTGGGGGCAGCCTGAGTGTTGATCAGCAACTTGAAAAGGATTTGCATCATGCATGGTTGATGGGAGCTGAGCATCATACGTGGCAACTTCAGTAAATTGCAAGGCACCACCCAGCAGATACTGATCAGCTTGACTTCATCTCCGAGTGCAGCATGGAGAGGTTGATTTCTTGGGAGTGGTGTAACAATGAAGAAACACAAAGGCTAACTTATTCAGAATGATGCCCATGCCAGTATTGTGTTATGACCTTGTACACACAAGGATATCATCCTGATCTCCAGTATGATACCAAGCGTCTGATAGGTGATCAGATTTGGGTAACCCCGAATTTATTTTTATTTTTCCTCCGTGCCTACTAAACGATCTTATAATTACGCAAAGCAACCGTGTGTATATACAGATCAATCAGACCTTTGGGTGTGACCGGTTGTGATCCAGATTTGCTTACACTGGGACTCTGCACATACGAATGTCACATGTGCACGGTATTTACATTTTCAAAAACATATGTTCAATTATGTACCACAGGAGTGACATCAAAAGGGCAGGTACTTGTGCAGTACCCTGCAGAACGGCACACAGAATCACATGCATACTTGACCATGACTGATAACGGATAGTAGCACTGGTCGTGAATCTGCTCCAGCAGAATTAGAATGACAGAACAGCATGCTTTGAGTTGTAGTTTCTATCAACTCATGACGTACACAGTGTTGCTGCTGATAAGGATAAGCACTTGTGCTGCCCAGCACAAGTGTCAAGGACCACATACAGAAGCACTACTCTGAAGCTTTTTTTGGCACATGTGCACCAACGCCTGGCTGAAGGTCAACAGGACAACAACTGCTGCAGATTTGCAATTCTGCAGCAACGGGTCAAAAAGAAAAAGCACAATTTGACACTGTGCTGAGTCATAACAACTAAGCCTGAGTCTAGCTGTGTTGCTTCCAAGTCATCCTGACAACTATTACTGCTTCTGCATGGCTGTAGCGTTACTGCGGGCAATACAGTTTGGATTCCTCGAGTCACATGCTTGCATGACTAAGTAGACACAAGTCCACTCACATCATGTGAGGCTTCAGTGTGCGATAAACCTAAGCCAGTACGCTGCACTGTGATGCTTGTATACCACCACCCACCCCACCCGACCCCCCCC
>LWCB01014909.1:0-12685 GCA_001630525.1 Coelastrella sp. M60 | reverse complement strand
GGTGGGACATTGGGTCATACCACTTAAATAAGCGTGTATGCTTTTCATCTCCACAAGCATCTGTAACCCTCTGGTTTTCATCACCATTGAACAACACTGATTAGACAATAGCTTGTATTTTATTTGTAGCTGATTAGGCTGGCTCAGGAGCTACCGTAGCTATACGGTACACCAGCCTGACAGTAAAATTGCTATTGCTTGACATTGCATGCAATGTTGCCTCTTGTGTATACTTCTCCAGCATGCGCAGTTGTACCTGTTGCAAACAGCTTGACAGTGTCTGCATGCCTGTGGCGGCCAGGGCCACTCCGCATGCACGTTGCTGCATATGTTGCTATGCAATCTGTCTGTATTAAGGCAACCCTTTAAACGGTTAAAGTGTGGTGTGCAATTCTTTGGCTTTTTAAAAAGGAAATACATCAAAAAAACGGGAAAACCCGGAACAAAAAACCCCCCCCCCCCCCCCCCCGGGCGGACGTTGATTGTTGCTCATTGTTCATATATGCTGAGTACTCATCAGCAGCACCAATGCCATTGCAGTGGCATACGCTTTGAACATAGACCGCCAGGAAGCAAGTATCACCTGTGATTGCAACCAAAAGGTGTTTGCACTCTTAGTCAGCATTCATTAGTGGGCAGCAAGAGGAAAACTGGCAGGTGCACTGCACTATCAGCCGCTGCGAGCATCCGTGACGGATTGTCAAACGGACAATTAATTTGCACGTACTACGTCCAGTAGTACGTCGTTGCAATAACTTTGGGCTCGATTCAGGCAGATAGATAGGTATGAACTTGAAGGATTTCGGCTCAGGCTTGACTGGTTTGGTGCACCCCAGATTGGCAAATGCGTCGTGCATCGCAACTTGCCGCCGGCAATTGCGCAATTGCTTGCGCAAACATGGCGACAAACAGATCTGTTTCTAGAACCACGTGTACTGCGAGCTCGCCTGCGGCACGATTACAGCAACCTACCCTCTTGTGCTGCACTCTATTGCAAGATGTCCATTGTTCAGTATCCGGACACCATTGGTGGAGTCGCCAGCACTAATGCTTCATCAGCATTACGTAGACATGGGCCGGCCCGCTCCGCGGAGCGTAGCGGCCGCTACGGCCGCATTGCAGGACAGGACTGTAGTTCCAATTGATGCATTGCGTAATGCCATAGGTTGGGATGCTGAATATTAATCCACCTATATGTCATACGACAATGTATAAGAAGAAGCCCATATGAGATGTCGGTGACCACGGCCGTGAACTCCAACCCGCATTCAGGTCCGAACTACCCGGGTGAGGCAGACAAGCCTGAGAGCAACCCCGGCACGACGAATTTGATACACGGGTGATATAATCATTCGTGTTGCCATGGTGACGACTACTACTCATAGACTGGTCGATTCAGAGGGGCTTGGATTGCTCAAGCGATCGCCACATGCATGTTCGAGCTGCCGAGAGTTCCTCGGGGAGGATTGCTGATGTGCTGCTGGTGTGATCAATTCACCAAAAACACGCCCCTAACAGCAGCGTGTGACTTGCTACGTGTAGACAACAGAGAAGCAACGCTGAGACAGCTTCGGACGTGACGGCGTAAGCAGCAAACGGGATGGCCAAAAGCCTACGCAGTCACAGCGCAACCGGGCAACGGTACCGGTGTTGTTTTGGTTGTCGGGTGCAACATGACACAGCAATATATGTAGCCTTGGTGATAGGCTTTCTGGTTGCTGCCAAGATAGATATCACATACAATCAGGCAGGTGCTGCAGCACTAACAGTCACGGCTGAAGGTGCAGACCTACACACAGCTGAGCAGCAGTCGCAGCAAGCTTCTGGAGCAGGGATAGCTGATACTCATGGTGAAGTGGAATCACCAACCAACATTACAGCTGACCATGAGGTACAACTACTGTCTGAAACAAGTCTAGAAGACACCCAGGCGCCCTTACTGCACACAGTGACCGACTCAACAGCACTGGCAGAGGACGGAGAGATGTCCTCAACTCGGAAGCTGTCAGCATATCTGACAGACATAAGCCATGAATCAGCCATCAATCAGCACAGTACACCAAATGTCTTTGACAGCTTGTCATGTCCTGCCTGGATGCGAGAGTATATCGCATTTCACCAAAGCCAGAGAGGGGCTCCAGGCGCCAAGTACCTGGTCTACTCAGCCAGAAAGTACTCCAGTGGATTGGGTGACAGGCTCAAGGGTATGATTTCTGTCACTAGATTTGCAGTTGCCACAAAGAGAGTGGTCTTATTCACTTGGCATGTGAGTAGCGCGTGTTCAGGGTGCTGCCAGGAATTGCATATGCAGAAAGGTGTACAGCATAATGTCTCTCATGCAAACTCCAGTCACCTCGCTAGATGTGCAGTTGTTGAACGAGGCTCAAGGTATATTGGCTCAGGCGCAGACCTTGTATCACCTTTTCAAAACTGGTGTCTGCTACCACACCATCGCAAGTCCCTGTGCACCACAAGGCTGGTTGTACCACAATGGCAGTAACATAGCATGGGCCCCAGAAAGCTTCTCAGCATGTCCATTCAAATCACATGTACATGGAATTTCTTCTGACAGCCAACATCTTGCATTGCATCACGTATTGAGGGCTGTTATCATCATGAGTCATATGCAACTTCCTGGTTGCAGAATGACCCGGTTGAGCCGCAAGAGTACCTGTCGCAAGCTGGGTTCATCGACTGGACGCTATCAGGCATCCCTTATGACCCTACAACAGCGAAAAACATCTCAGGTTTCAGCTGGCAGAGGGAAGAGTATGCAGCTTTTCAGCAGCTACTGCATGGAGGGCTCCACAACGAGACGGCCCAATTCGTAAACATCCAGACGAACATAAGCCCGAAAAAAGGCTGTCAAGGGTGTCCAGGGGTATGTGCACATCACATATGCCATGTAACACACTGAAGCAAGAACAACCACATGTGATGTACAGTTTAAGCTGCTGGCTTTAAATCTGCAACCGATTGCAGATAAATGCATTTGTGCGCAGTCAGCATGGCCACCACGGTGGCGGCGCCACCTGATTGTGACAAACAAGCTGATCAATGCAACACTGCCTAGAGCGTCAGCTATTCAGCCAATGAAGTCATCGCCATCATCTGCATGTTGTGTCCTGTTTCCTTCGCAGACTAGCTACCATGGTGAATCCCCAGAGGTGTGTCTCTTCCACCTGCTCTTCAAGCCATCTGCTGCTTTGAGCCAGCTGGCTGACCAGGAGTTGGTGAAGCTGTATGGACCTCAAGCCTTGGAACCAGGGTTTCGGTATGTTGCGGCACATCTGCGGCTGGGAGGACTTCCCAAAGAGCCAGCAGTGGCCATGGATAGCCGCTATCCATCCCTCGGAGGGCCAAGGGGTCTTGGTGAATCTGATCTGCAGGACTTTCTGGCACTCCTGCAGCGGGCCAGAGAGGCTTGTGACACTGCTGGTGTCAACATCACTGAGGTTCCCATCCTACTTCTGGTGGACAATCATGCCGTCAGGGAATTTATACAAGCTAAGCAGTTGGTGAGTACGCTAGTAGACCATACCGCTTGGTCGCCAGCTGGCACAGATCCATGGTGCTGCACATGCATGTAGGTTCAACCTGGAATATGTCCGTTAGTCTTTGACTTTGCAAAGTCCCAAGATTGAAGGACTCATTTCAGCAAGCTCTTCTCAAGTTAGCACTGTATACTATATATACTATGTTGGGTGCACAAAGTCCATGTGAGCTGGTGAGTAGGTTGCCCACAGTGTCTAAGGCGAATCTTTGAAGTCTGAAGCGCACGATTATGCTATGCAGAATGACTTGTCGTATGTATTGATCATACTGCAGACGCATGTCATCACCACGGATGCCAAGCCACTGCACCTAGCACACACTGAGGGCACTGGCACAGAAGAAGAGAGACTGCTTGGTGTGCAATCAGCCTATGTAGACCTTATGCTGCTGGCCCGTGCTCGATGCTTGATAGCAGGCAGATCAGGTTTCAGCCACACAGCTTCACTGATGGCGACAGGATATGGTGGATGCTACACGGTTTTGAACTCTGTCCCAATTAGCTGATATGCAGCCATGTCAGGCCAACAGTGTTGGTCAAGAGAGCCATGCAGCCAACAGCTCTGCTGGGACAAGCAGGACATTGTACTCAAGGGTAACCAGCAAGAGTACCCAGCAAAGTCAACCAGCAAGCCTCTCAGCCTTACATGTTTTGCCTCTCAGCTGTCCTTCAGGTACCCAGTGCTGTCAGGGAAGCTGCTTGACTAGTTAGTGACTAGGTAACACCTGAATGTGATGGCCACCTCAAAGGCACTGATGTGGCATGTTGTGACCTAGTTGGGCTCTAAGAAAATGTTGGTAAAGTCACACCAAATCGCATGGAGCACTTGTCGTCGCTATTAGAACAGCATCCCAGTTGTTCACAGCAATTTGCTATACAGGATCAATAGGAGACTGGGAAACACTGTTATACAGTATAGCTGCAAACATTAAATATTGCTGCAGTCATGGTTAGGTCAAAGTGTTGCACGCAACGTTGTGCCTTTGCGTCAGCCTGTGACATGTCTGCGATGACCCTCCAAATTGTCTCATACAGCGGCGGCTGCCAGTTGGCAACAGCCAAGGCTGCATGCCATGCAACGGTTGTGAAAATGAGTTTGATTCGAGCAGCAAAGTGAAAGCAATGCTGGCTGATGATGACATGCAAATGCTGCTCCAAGCAAGGGGCTATGTTTTGTGCAGATGGTGGTGAATGGCAGTTAGATACCTGTCAGACCAATTGTGATGTCTCTGTTACAAGCCATCACAAGCAACCACGCATACTTTGCTGATGGTCACCCTACTGATGCACATGGCCCCGAAGGCCCAGGGCCGACGACTCAACCACCAGCCACAGTGTCTGACACACACTCTTATGCTGCACTCCCACAACTGTTGTACAGACACATCTGCGACCACATGCCTCCATTGATATACTTGGATACAACAAACACAAATCAAAACATTGTCAGTCCTCAACTTTGGGCTCTTCAAAGCACAAACACTCTACTACAACCCTCAAATGCAATGCCTAACATGTGCATCGGGTTGTAATGCACAATGCTATGCAGCTCATGCACGGTGTAATCCACAATGCTATGCAGCTCATTCACGGTGATCACTGCTGCCTGATTCAATCATCCCTACAAACCCACCCACCACTCCAGACTGTACAGCCCCATGCAGCAATGTAACAAGTGCAAGCTGCAGCTATAAGCAGCATCCATCAACGACCGCTGCAACCATAAGATGACTATCTGCTCAAGATCATGCACTCTCACCAAATGGGCAAGCAAGCAGCATCATACTTCAATCACAAGGCATGCATTTGAAAATGGTATGCATTCTGGCAGTAGAATCA
Source organism: Coelastrella sp. M60 (assembly GCA_001630525.1). Taxonomy (NCBI): domain Eukaryota; kingdom Viridiplantae; phylum Chlorophyta; class Chlorophyceae; order Sphaeropleales; family Scenedesmaceae; genus Coelastrella; species Coelastrella sp. M60. The sequence continues at coordinate 7,293 of LWCB01014909.1, read as the reverse complement.
TATGATTCTACTGCCAGAATCTATGAATTGTCCCATTGATGCATCTCATTGTGTATTCAGCACTTTTTCTACTGCTAGAGCAACATGAACTTTATGCCAGAACTGAGGGTAGGACAAAAGGCTGATCATCACCGACAGACAGGTACTCATCATCACAGCTTGCATATATCACAGCTAATCTGAATCTCATAGATCACCAAGTACACAAGCCAGCCACATCACCTGGTGCTGCCTGAAGCAGGTCACAGGAGCAAAACAATGGTGGCTCTACCGGCCATGAGACCGTCCACAAAGGGCTGCAGGTCTTCACTGCAGCACCAGCTCCAGTGCAGTGTGGCTACCCAGCACAGTACACTTGAGATGTTGCCTTGTACAAGACATGTCTTGAAGGTCTGCCCAGAGTAGCAGAAGGCTTCACCGGTTCACATGAGGCTCAGTGCATCTGATCAATGTTATTGATGCTGCTGCTGCTGTTGTTGTGCTAACAGATTTCCAAGATATGAACGCAAGCCATCACGGCCTCAGCCTTATCCAGCTTGCTTTAGTGCAGGGAAGATCTCCATTCATTAAGAAAAGCAGGTGGTAGCCGGGTTGGGTGACATAGTTGTTGGGCGGCATCTTCATTGTGATACTTTGAGCATCCAAGTCCCTTCCAGTGACCTCCAATATCACACCTCGCTGGTTGGCATTGACCTGTGGATTTGCAAACAAGCATGGTGATGATCCCCGGAGACCACCTACATTGCAGACACACTAGTGCGGCTACAAGTGCCAATGCATCTCCATAGTAGTTGCTGGAAAGATCTGCTGTGCTGCGTCATTTACTAAATGATGATCTGTTCAGCGCACATACACGAGTGATATGAACAAAATTGTTGGCTGGCCACTGGTCTTGGAAAGCTGTACATTGGTTGTTTATAACCACCTTGTCTGTGGTCTGCGTTGCTATACTTCATCTTGTTACAGCGTCAAACACCAACGCACCTGGTGACTGACAGCGGCAGGTGCCATGAGCACAGCACCTGTCACTGTTCCAAGATGGACAACTGTGAGTTCCCCATCATACTTGAGTGTTGATTTAGAAAGAGAGACAATCTGTGGCCGGTCTGGTGAGTAGTAATAAGGTGGAAGGAAGCGCTCAGCCTGGTGCTGGAAGAGGAAGGGCGTCTTCTTGGCGCAGGACTCGGTGCACTCATCTGCAACAGCCAGAACAGTAGAAAGGCTGAGAGGAGTAGAGCAGCTGCCAGTATGACTTTTCCCAGTACATTATGAGTGCAAACTTCCGGAAGACATCCAGGAAGTGGATGTTTGTGTTCAAGATGCTACTCAAGCTTGAGTAGAACAACCAGCTTGCTCATATCAGGACTTGGAAGGTAAAAGGTAACCAAGAAGCTGCCACCACAAGACATCCCGGCTTACAGGCTACAACACCACAACATATGTATATAGTAAAGATCAACAAAGCAGGGTGAGATCTTCCGAGAAACAAGGCTTGCAGCCAGAATTGCAGCAGGAGAATCTAGCGTAAGCTTGTGTCAGCATACCATCACTGTTGCCTGGTACATGTTAACAACCCATAGATCGCTTACCATATTCGCTTCCAAGGACCAGCACGCTTGCATCTGGAAGCAGTAGTGCTGTGCTGTGATAGAACCTGTTGATCTTCCCTGCTGCAAGAGTTGTGAAGCGACTTCCTGCCGGGGCTTTAGGATCATACATCCAGGCGTCAAGAGCAGCATTCCTCAGATTGGCAACCACTCCACTCTGCAGAGAATGCATCACTTGAATTGATCCAACAACGACGATTCTCAGTATCAATGTGTATGTTACATGAGTGCAAGATACTTGTTGCAATGTTGAAGTGTGTGCGACAAGCTTGCTGTGTCACCATGATGCGTGAGATGCAGCGCTGCTAGAATTGTCCTGTAATTTACAGGAATTCAGTATAATAATTTTAAGTGTTTAATTATACATATGGCTGGCACATTTGGGCAACCAGGCATCAATGCAAGGTGCCGGGTGTATATGCCATTCAAAGACACCCACTAGAATTTTGTTTTTCAACCAACTGCAGCAAGACCATACAGCGGAGCCCTCAAGCACATATTATTTGCCACGGACTTTCTCACCTTTGCTCCGTTGACAATCAACACCTTGCCGTCAGGTAACAGAACACAGTCATTGAGGTTACGACCATAGGGCATCTTCTCACGCTTATATTCGAAGCTGCGCAGCAGGCAAGAAAGGTTTAAGGGTCTTAGTCTGCTCAGATACAATGTTGCGACAGGCCCATGCACCTTCTAAGGTATGATACCAACACTGGGTTGACTGCATGCTGGGTTGTGTCTCACCAATATTATTCTAACTTCCTCATGGCATGAACCACGTGTCAGGCACCATGCAATCACTGTACTGCATCTCATGGGTTGAACATGTTTGCTAGAGTTCAGCTTGTGGTTGATGCTGCAATGGCCACATCTTGACATACAGTGTTGACAGCTATGCAGTACATGCGCTATGCACTCTATGGACCGTCTATGGACCATTAGTAATGCAGTAGCTGCAATTGCAGCGTCCTTGTTGGCCCACCTCTTTGCCTCCAATGCTTCCTTGCTCAGTATGATCCTGTGGGCCCAATCAGATGTGGGAGTGTCACAGACACATTGGCCTGCAAATATGACATGTTAGACTCACTTCACTGTAGCTACAACATATTGAACAAGAGATATATGCAACAGTTGCCAGAGAAGATTGATACGGTCACGCAGAGGCTGACAATCCTGGGCATGGTTTGATGCCAAGGTCATATGCTACATAACATGCGAGCGTAATTCCAAGTGTGATATGGTGGCAGGCATCGTGGCAGAGGCTGGGAACTCTGGCAGTGCTGTTGGTGGCGACGTTCTACGAAGACATGCTGTGCAGCATGTGCAGCATGTGCAGTGCACAATGCACTTGAATTCTTGAGACAGTGTGGCTTGCACCAGTAAACAGCAATCAACATGCTGTGACTGCATTCAAAGATTACTTGGCCGATATGCTGTCAACACCAAGGCCGCATGAATGAGACAGGATGGTTAGCAGCAGGGTGGACGTCACACTCACGGTATCCTTGTGCAAACCCTCCAAACATGACCACTTCAGCAGTATAGTCGTCCTTAGGGTCGAGCATGAGCATTGTTGCTGTACCACCTGAAGGAAAATCAGACAACAAGGCCAGTGACAGCAGTTGTGCAGTTGCTGATGATACAGGGGCACCAAAGGGTATACCATCTGCAAGGCAATGGCTGTTGCCGACTTGATTGCATGACTGATTGGTCAGTTGGGTAGCAGGTAGCAGCAGGACTCATCAAGCAAGCAGCAAAGGTGGCAATTGGATGTCCACCAAACTTTTCGTAATGATTCGTCCTGTTTGCATAATCATTCCAGGCACTTACTGCCTATCAATACTCTCATATGGCAACTTGGCAAGCCAGACTGTGAAAACACATCAAAACTCACCCATGGATGTTGGACCACAGAATCCTTTTGAGGGCCAGTTGTGTACGTCCACTGCTTCAGCCCAGCTGTAGCCTCGCTTGATTGTTTCTATTGAACCCTTATCACAACTGAACATGAACATGTGAACACTACCCTTGCTTGAGGGCTCGAAAGGCAAGACATACACTGCAGGGTCAAGAAAACATGCAGCACCGAAAGAAGTCAAAAAGCAATGCAAGGGTGATTTTCTGTATTGCTCGTTTGGTCTGCAGCCATTGCCGCTGCATGTAATAGTTACTGCAGATGGTTTCCTTGCATAGCCAGTACTTCCAGTACTTCCTTGCACAGCTCATACTCAATATCGGGAGAAGGGACACCTCCAAGACATGAAACAAAGCTTTGTGACCCAGACTACTTCCCCTACAGGGGGTAACCATGCCATGAGCATACTGGCTGATGACACAAATGACACGCAAAGGTATCTCAAGGTTGGCATTGTCTGCACAATGCAGCCGCAAGGGCAGAGCATCTGCAATCAGATGTCCAACATTCCTTACCCAGTGGATAGAGCGTCCTACTTTTCACCACCCCAGACTCCAAGATTCTGAGTGGTGTCTCTCCAAAGGATGCCTTCCTTCTGTGATCATACACCTCTGCTGTTCTGATAGGACCAAAACCTGCCTGTTGAGATGTGCCACCAACAATCACAACCCTGTAGCCATCAGGCATTACAACCTGCAAGGACAGCCAGGGCAATCGTGAGTACAGAATAGAGTACTGAACAAAGAGAAAAGACCCTTTCATGGGGGAGAATGGAAGGGATGGTGCTGACTCCTCAGATATGTTTTACTGATACTGTCACTTGAGCACTCTTGCATGCAACCAAGTGTTATTTACCTGTGTGGGATACCAGCGAGGTGCAAATAGCTCCTTAGGCAGTGTGGTCCAGGTGCCCTTGTCCCAGTCGCCTGCAGTGTTGAACAACCTGATGCCTTTCAAGCCATCCTTGTAACCTAGTTTTGTGGTGCCATCACCACCTGCAACGAGGATCTGACCATCTGGAAGGATCGCTTGTCCTGTACAGAATGGTGTGGTGCGGATCTTCTTTGGTATGTATGCACCTGCAATGGTATAGCAATTTGTAAGATCCCAATCTGATTGTTAGATTGATTTATCGGGACAAACTCTTTGCGCCCACCATCATGTGAGTCACTGATTCAGAAGTGTTATCTATGTTGCACTTGTGAACACTTACAGAAGCAGAGCCTCTTGCATTGCCTTTGACACTTGAGTCCCGGACTCCCCTCTGCACGCTTGGGTTGCTGATATGAACCGCATGATTCACTCCAAAACAATCACCTGTATTGGTATCAAACACCGTTGATACCTCTGGCACTCCATCAGAGCTGATCATTCCAGGCTCATAGTTGTCTGTACTGCCATCCATGTGCAACCTCGCCCAGAGCAGCACCTTGTCACTCTTCGGCAGCAACACAGCATTTATTGCCACAACACCAGTGCTGGACACACCTGTTGTGAAAGTTTAGTGAACAGATAATTAGCAATCTTCAAGTTGATGCTTGCCTGATAACTGATTGCAAAACAATGTGACAAGAATAACATGCTCGGCTAACAACAGAATGACACCATGCCCAGTATTGCATGGTGCTCTTTGGTGATGTGATGTCCATGTAGCCCTGGCCTGAGTTTTAGACTATAAATGTTGTGCCTATTACCAGTAACACATCAGATGATTTGCCGTAATGCTGCTGATAAAGGGTGCTTTTGCAACGTTTGCATCTGCCCAGTGCTAACAAGGTGAACAAAACCAGTCAGTTGCAAGCCAAGACTCGCTGTTAGGAAAAAGAGGCATGTCAAGGACACCAACATAAGGATTTCTGGCTATGTTGACGCACCCTTACTGCTTGTTATCAACCTCCATTCCCCAGAGTCCATTGGTGCCATGACACCGAGGCTCGTATTGCCAGAACCTGATGGTGCTGTGATGCTGGCATTCAATGCGGCTGAACTTGATGGTTCTTGGTTGCTGGCATTTTCAGAGCTCATAGGCTTCTGCCTGCCTGCTGCTGCTGACATACATGTGGCTTCTGCCTCCTCATTCGCAAGCTGGGGTGTAAACTTAAACATCTCTCTGGCAGCAATGTCATTGCCATATGTTGCTGACACTGCCTTGAAGCTTTTTGCATTCATCTTGGTTTCCTTGCTGCAAGGCGGTATATATAATGTGCAACAAAGACTTGAGCTTGAGTAGATGCCATCTCAAGCAGCTATGAAGGTCGCTTGCTCATCAATATGAAACCAACACTGCAGTTATCTCATACATGTAAGTCAATTGCACTATCAAAAGTCTGTCTAACATACTCCACCGTGCAACCGTTCAACTTCTTGTGGATGCTTGTGCCGAGCAGAACAGCATACTATACTGTCAGCACACTATACTCTTAGTAAGGTAGTTGGAAATATGAAGGCAAGCACCAGAGTGCCTTCTTGGACGTGATACAGGTAGTTGCAGCCATTGCATCAAGATCATGCTACACTTTGAGCATATTCACTTAGTTTCAGTTGGCAGATGTTTTGCCAATCACTGTTGTGCATTTGCAGGGTCCACCATGACACTGATTCACTTCGAACCAATCAGGCCTTCTACTGAGGTCACTTACTCCATGCATATTCCCATTTCTTTGTTAAACGGAGCAGCCTTCAGATCCTCAAACTGCCCCTCACCATACACAAAGTACCTGTTTGTCACAAATCAAACAAGTCCTATGTCAATCCTCCCTCGCATCAATGTGCTGCAAGGTATCAAGTATTCAACAGCTAGTCCACTCAATGAAGCTACTGTAAGCATATGCTGACCATCCGCATGTCAAATTGATCTCATAGCGGCTGGACCCCCTTTTATGTACTGCCGCAATGCAGGAGTACGAGTGCCAACAAGAAGTACAACAGTGCATCAAGCCTGTAGGAACCCAGTTTGTGTTGGCAGCTTATTCACTTATTCACTTATGACTTTCCGATGGAGAAACCAACCTTGGTCATGCTCGAATCAGCATGTGCATACCTGCAGGTCTTCCGTACTGTAGTAACCTTCGACCCACAGCATGTGTAGTAGCTCGTGTTATCAGTCACGTCTGGCAACAGGTAGTTTCCCGCAGTTGGGCAGATGCCTTGTGGCAGGTCTGCTGTGTAGACCTCTGGTGTTGGGTCTGTGATCATGGCTCGAGCCTTCCAGGCCGCTAACGTCAACAACAGCGGCACCGCAGCGACCCTCATGGTGCACCGTGCTCGCGAAGGGTATGTCATTCTGCCCCGTTGCTGGGTTGCAGCACTCTCGGCGCCAAGCATTTGAAGCCTGAGTACCAAAGGCCTAGCGCGTATCGAAGTCACTTCTATGTATGTCACGGTATGGACTACGAAGCACGATCCTTGATATCAGCCGTTCTCTGTGTCTATTGATTTATCAAAGGCCACGGTAAGCATGTACACGTAGTACACACGTTTCGATCAGACGGTTCTGACCAGTTCCTTGCCCGGTGGTTGGCAGTACCGAGGCAGCATTGGTACAATATCGGACGATGCGACAACCCTCTTGTGTCACCCCATTAGCTGAGTAAACACGTTGTGCACAGCCCTTCTGTCAGGCAACATACCATCAGACAGCGGAAGTGACGTATCAGAAACAAGATTGACGACGGGGTTGTACTGCCTACGACGTACGACTGTACCATCCCCACAGGTTGGCAAGCAGTCCAAGGCAGCCATGAGCATGTGTCTTTGGGTGCGAGCCATGGA
>LWCB01014883.1:0-21292 GCA_001630525.1 Coelastrella sp. M60 | reverse complement strand
TTTCAGGTTTTTTGCCTCCAAAACCCCGGGTCCCAACAAGGCTGAGTAACCGTCACTTGTTATCGTCTGTGCAAAACTACAGAAAACCCAGCTTGATGGGTGCCGGTGTACCTTCAGCTCTGTACTTTGCTGCTTACTTGGCTGCGTAAACAAATTATCAGTCTCAGTCCCAATGTTGGCCACTGCATCAGCAGACTTGCAGTAGCGTCAATTGCACCGCTGTTGACTTGTTGCTATTGTGGCAGATCATATATTGGCATGGACGATGCTGATGTCTTTGCCACCCATTGCAGGGGGTGGTTCTTGAACATGCCAGGTATGTGCTGGCTGGCCACTGTTGATATGTCAACAGTTGTGTCAGCAAGAACGGCATGTTTGTGTAGGTCGTGCGTTCGCATGGCAGCGGCTACCATATGTTGTGATTTTGTGGTTGTGTTGCTGCCCAGCGGCCACCACAGGGTGCCAACAAGCGGTGGTGTTGCCCATTGTAGAAGGGTACGCTGCAACAAGCAGCAGAAGGATTATGGCCCCATTACCCTTGGTGTTTGGAGTCTTGACTGCATCGTTACTGGCATGAGCAAGTTGGCTCTTGCCAATGTTTTCTGGTGCATTGTAGCCATAAGAAGAAATTTGGATCTCTGTGGTCGTACAGCAATCTGAGATCCGCCAATGTGTGCAAATGCATGGCTCTACTAAGGAAAGCGTGCATGTTTGTGTGCACATTGTGGCTGGTACGATTGGGTCGCTTATCACGGTGTGTTACCTGTTAAGGAATGAACACCTCACCAATGTGGTGCATGCTGTGAAAGGAGCACTGGCCACTGCATTGGTTTGTGGTTGTGTCGGCAGTAGGCAGCCAGCAGCCATGGGCTTTTTTGGTTAACAGCCCATGGACAGGGGTATTCATCTGCTGTGCTGCCCTCAAAAAGCATGATCTGCTGGCCACTGCATTCCCGTGCTTTTGAGTCAGGCCATTGAGCAGCTGCATGCTTGCTTGTTGTGTGTTTTGTGTGTGTACCTCGCTCACCTGGAAGATCTCAAGATAGCTGCACCGCAAACAAGTTTGGCGGTGCTTGCTTGTTGGGATCAGTTGCCTTGTCTGGTAGATGTATGTGTCGGTGGTGATGTGGTGTCGAATGGCCACTGCAGTCGCTTTTGTGTCATCAGCACTACATACACAGTCATGTACACTCCCTGAGCAAGTGTCAACGTGGTTTCTATTGCGTGTATTGTCAGGGCTTTGCCATCAGTGTTGACGGTGCCTGTGGTACTGGATGAAGCTTTAGTTTTCTTTTCCCTCATGACCTTGTGCTGATGAGACTGCAAGCTCGTGTGGGGACGTGTATGGCAGGATAAGTTATGAGATGTGATGTCATTGGCGGCGCAGGAGAGCAGTGCACAGTATGGACACATCAGCACTGCATGTATCAAGGCCTGTAGGCAGGCCTTGGTCTCCATGCATATTCCAGCAGGCTATATAGCCATGTATGTGCAACTGGATGTAGTATGCATGGAGACCTGCGCTGCTGTTGACTGGCAGGGCGCTGTGTGAGCGTGCTGGTGGCGGTCACCATACAAGCAAAGGTGACCTGAGAGATGGGGCTGGCATTGTGCCAGTGTTTACTATCTTCATATGGTCTTTTGTGAAGGTGCAGAAAAGCAGTGATGTGGATGATGTGGAGAATCAAGTCATGGTGTTTAGGGTCATGACTTTGCTGTGGGATCCTCATGTATGTGAATGCATTCGTCTCGTTGCCCGGTGAGCTGATGGCCACTGCACCAGCTTGGGTTTGGTGCCTTTGTGTCACTTTATCATTGGGTGGCTTTGTCGATTGCAGAGCATGCATTATGTGCAGGTAGACATCATTGCAGGACTGCAGATGTCACTGCAGAGTGGATGCTGCTTGCAGTGGCTCAGGCTCTTACATGTAGCACATGGTGCATGATGCATCAACCTGCTGTGCAGGTTTCAGGTTGTGCCTTCTGTGTGTTTTCCATGTCTCTTCTACATGGTGGGATGCAGGCAGTTCTGAAAGGAAGCAACGCACGGTTGTGCATTGTGGCGGCACGCATATAGATTTATAACAGATTGAAGGTTCAATATGCGTGATGGCGAAAGATGCTCTTGTGTTGAGCAGTGATTGAAATATGGTACAAGGATCGGCTGAGTTGTATGGTGTAAAGTTGGTTGAGTTGTTTGAGCCGTGATCACTCCCTTGTTGGACAATTGTGATCGATGGATTGCTGTAGTCCTTCAGATCCTATCAACCGACTCAGTTGGAGGGCACTGGCTGCCCAAGTGCTTGAAGAACAGTAGGCTGCACTTCTGGGTCAACTCACAACATTGTGGACGACCCAATGTTGGCCAATTGGTGGGGCACAATTTGATTATTGCCTTCAATGGATGAGACACCGGTCAGTGACCATTTTGTGGTTACAAGTTGTAAAACAAGAACAGTATTGTGATCAACTCAACCAGGTGGTACCGACACAAAGTCATGGCATGGCAGCTGCTGCAGCACCACAGCCGTCAGGTAGACAGACAGGGTGATCGCTCGTGCAGCAACATGCATGCAGTCGCAACAATACGCTGATGTATTGCTGCTTGTGAGCCTCACACGTAGTGACTAGAGTGTGTGACACTTCAGTGAACAGGCAGTGCTCTCATTGCCCTCTTCGACCCCGAGTTTGTGCCCTGACTTGCATCAGCTGCCGCCGCTGCTGCATTTGCTGCTGCTCCTGCAAATGCAGCAGTGTATCATGCATTCCACACTCCTCTGCTGCATGCAGCAGCTTGTCCCAACCCTGGTCATCAGGCTGCACCCCCTGTTGCTGCATCACTCCATACAACTGCTTGAAGGACGTCTGCTGACTCTGCTCAAGGTAAAAGCACAACATTGTCACATAGCTGTTGCTGGTGGCTAGCTTGTGATCTATGAGATGCTGTAATGCCTGCTGCGCTGCATGCAAAGCAGCTGCCACAGCCGGCTGCACATCTGGCAGTAAAGGTGCACCGGCGGCAGCTAACAGCTCAACATCCGACTGCTGCTGTCTTTGTAGTGATGCTGCTAATGACCGAGCCTCCTCCTTTGTAGCAGTACTGCCAACGCCGCTCTTGCTAGCACCAGCTGCAGCATCAGCTACATCACCTTCATCATTTTGCTGCTGCTGGGTGCCGCTGCTGCCGGCGGCAGCAGCAGCAGGCTTCGGCCGCTGCCATACTCTCACTCGCCGATATGCATTGATCAATGCAGTACCCAGCTGCGTGGTCAAGCTGACCTCAAACTGCTGCATAATGCCCACCACCAGCTGCACATCCGCCCAGCTTAAGTTTGCAGATGCTGATCTAGCAGCAGCAGTAAGCAGTGCTGTACATGTGTACGCATCAGGTGAAAACCCCTTCCCTATCAACTCCTGCTCATACACTGCTAGAGCCCCTTGGAATGCACCAACTTGAGCATGTGCAAACAACAATGCATTGACAATATACAACATGTTGGGCTGCGCGCCATCCTGCTCCTCCTGATCATCATCATGTGTATCCTCGCCATTGATGGCACCAGACTGCTGCACTGCTCTGCTGCTGATGCCAGCTGCACTGTCCCTCACAGCTTGCTGCTGCTGCTGCTGCTGCCGCGGCATATCCAGATTCAGTGTCAGCTGCATGTGCTGGTAGAGATACCGAGCCAGTCCAAGGTTTCCTGCCCTTCCTGCTGCACTGAGCATATTGCAGTACAGTCGGGGATCTGCCACCACACCATCCTCAAGCATGTTCTCAAATAACTGTCGACATAAGACAAAAGCAGGCATTACACCAAACAGTTAAACAGCAGCAGCAGCAGCAACAATATAGCAGTATGCACAAAACTTCAATATATGCTGTCGAACTCCACACACAGGCCACTGCAGTGGCATATGCAGACTCTGCCAAGCATATGGTACAGCTGAGGCTCCACAGCAGCAGCGTACAGGCAGCAGCAGCATACAGGCAGCAGCAGCCGCGGCAGCCTGTCAAGCATGTGCCATATCAAGACAGCAAGCTAACACGTCTGCTGCAGCAGCGTCCCCTGTATGTTTTGCTGTATGTTTTCCCCCACCTGCTGAGTGAGCTCGACTCTCCCTGACACCAGCAGACCCCTCATCAGTGCATTGTAGCTGAACGCATCAGGAAGACTGCGAGGATTTGTCTCCAGGCGCTGCACAGGTGAGAGAGAGCACGTCAGCAACAACAACATTGCAGCCACACGATTTCACACAGGCTATTCGTACATATCACCGGCATAGAAGATAAAACATACATGTTTACATGAAATGAACATCAAGCTGAAGAGGTATGTGGGTAATCGTGCACGGCTGCAATGTTGCAAACACAGTAAGTTGACCTGATCGGATGCTGTGGAAGCTGCTTAGCAGCCACCAAAGAATGTAGCATCACCATCGAAGGCTCCTCATGCTGCTTGCTGTAGCTGCATTTGGCAAGAGGAACAATTGTTGCAATACCCTTAAGAAACAAACCAGCAATGCACACGCTTTACCTGTAGGTTGTAAACTGCCAGTGCGTCTTCAAAGTGACCAGCAGAGCAGCAGAGCTGAAGCAGGCAGTTGTACGTGTACGCGTTGAACGTCACACGACGACGAAGGAGCTGATCAAACACCTGGCCATGGACACGCACAGGCAAGAAAACATCAGTGCAAGCAGCAGGAGGAGCTTGACAGAGATGGCATACTTTGAACAGCAGCAGCAGCAGCAGCAGTAGCAAAGTTGAAGCATAACACACCACCAGGTCCGGGTCACTGGCCAACTACTGGCAGCACATCTGATCACGAGTTGAAGCAAGGAACAGTCGATGAGGTACTGCAATGATCAATCCATTGACTTTGCCAGTTGTATGATAACCAATAAATGATCCTGTAAGACTCTTGCGATGTTGCATTGCATCATGTCAGACCGCTAATCCACCTTCTCTGCAGTGTATGTATGTGTATAAGCATGTGCATTGCCTCACCTGCAGTGCTGCTGCCACGTCCCGCTGTCTCGCACACGCCTTCATGAGAGCACTGCTGCCATATGGACCAATGTCAACACCAGCAGCAGACAGATCAGCCCAGGTGGACAAGGCAACATCACATCTGTTGGCAAGAGCAAAAGCGTTGAAGACAGCGCCATAGGTGTGATGATCACGATCAGGACGGGCTAGAAGGTACCTGCAGCAGCAGTGAGTGACACCAGCAGGGTGTGAGTGTAGTGAGGCAGGTGACTGCTTCAGTTGCATATCAGCGAACATAGACGGCAAGGAGCAAGGCAGCTGTGAGAGGACCTGGTAAGGGGACACATGATGCAAGGACTCATTAGACATGTCAGTCCGCCACAAATCCGCTGTCTGCAATCCCCTGGTGACATACTGCATCACACCATTGATGAGTCCTGCAGTGGCTAGTGACACCTCAAGACACCTAATTTCCCAGACAGCGTGCTCACTTACTTGGTGAGCTTCATCATGAGGGGTGTCAGCTTCCAGGAGATCAGCTTGGGCAGTGCCAAGTGCAGGAACACAATCTCCAGGGAGTCAAGTGTCTGTGTGTCTATGGGGTGCCTGCTGAGAGCATCTGCAATGATCTTGGCCCCGACCATCTGGTTGGTGAAGCGTTGGACTGTAGCTGCTGCTGCTGCTTGGGCATTGGCAGCAGCAGCGTTATTGAGTGGCTCGATTGAGCCATCAGGAATTGTGAATACAGAAGAGGCTGCTGCCTTGCTCTTGGAGCGGTGCTGTCTACCACCACTGCTGCTGCCGGTGCTGAAGTCACTGGCTTCTACTGCTGCAGCAGGGGGCTGTCTATGCTGCTGCTGCTGCTGCTGCTGCTGGATGCCATCTGCTGCTTCAGTGCTGGCATTGGTCCCAGAAGTATGCTGCTGCTGCTGCTGCTGGCGGCCTGAAGCCTGTAGAAATGTTTTCCTCACTACTGGTGGGCCCCATTTCTGGCTGTAGTTGCTTTGTAGCTTGTGCAGCATCGTGTCATGACGCCGCTGCTGTTGTTGCAACTCCTGCTGTGTTGCACCAGAGTAAATCAAGTTCATAAACTCCAGTTCATGTTTGTGTAACATGGCTGTTTGTTCAGCCTCCAACTGGTCAAAAAGAGAGGAGTACTGTGTTTGCAGACGACGAATGGATCGCTTGTTGGGTCGACCACGGGGTTGTGGTGCCCGTTTACTGCTGCTTGCGCTGCGTATCTGTGTGGGGGACCTCACTGCACCCTCAAACTTGGGTTGTGCTGCAGCATTATTGCTCGCAGCTGCTGCTGATGGCTCACTTGTTTCATACACTCCCAGGTACTGACCAGTTGGCCTTGCTATTGAGGTACGACCAGCGCTGCTAGTGCTTGGTGATGCAGAATTTGAGTCATCAGTCGCTGATAATGCTTCTAAGTCAGTTTCTAGCCACACTGCAGGGTCTAAGCTAATCGCTGCTTTCCTGCTGTGCTCCTGCGCATCCATAACAGCTGCTGCAGAAGTCATCACGCCATGCCACCGCTCATACCTGCCGGCAGGGTGCCCACTGGCTACTAATTTCCTTGCATGTCTAAGTGTCGTGAAAATGCTGCTCGATGCTGACGAAGAAGCAGCGCATGGTGGAATGTGAAGCAAGCTGCCTCTGCTGAAGGCACCGTGGGCAGCTGGCGTGCTGCATGTGCGCCCTACTCTGCTCATTGTGTCGTCCCTTACACCTACAGTCAGCAATAAGAAACGAAGGTGATTGGAGCGGCGAGCAAAAGTTGCGTGAAGTCAGAAAGCTGTGTTCCGGGCAGACTCCCTCGGCAGGCTGTGATACCTACTGCAACTACCATGTAATGCTGCGGCAGGCTGTGGCAAGGTCAATAGTACCTGTACTTGGCTTCTGAAAGCACGTTGCGATTGCAGCAACCAGGAGGCGCTCAAACTGCTCTTGTGGTTGCGGAACAGCACGCCAACACCTGTGGAACAGGTGCTGGTTGATTGTACTAGCGTCCGAGCCGTGGAGTACAGCTATCCAATCAATATCGATCGTTCAATCACTCTGTCGCGTCCACAATCACACCCTCACTGAAGCACTGACATGAATGCGCATGTTGTGGCTGGTGTGCACTTCATACGTACCCAGCAAAGCAATATATATACATGCCAAAACTCTCTGCAGAGCCTACAGGTTGCTGAAGTTAGCCCGATTCCGGTGGCTCAGGCGTCAGCACGACTTGGGACCAGCGGTCACCGCAGCATACTCTTTGCAGCGCGAACCCCGACGAGGCAAACAGCTGCTACTCCATTGCCACTTGCAACCTGTAGAAAGTTATATAACAGCATATGAGCTGGTTGGTGCACTGGACCCTTTTGTAGGAGAAGTAGACCCTTGACAAGTTGAACACCACTTCCTGCATGCCTGAATATAATCTCACCAGCGACACCTGCTAGTGTGAACACACCATGATCAAAGAGTCTTAACTTACTCAAAGAGACACCTTCTGGGTTACATATAGCTGATGCACAAAGAGTGCAGCCCGCATCAGTGAGGTTGTCATAGGGCTGACACTGCAACTTGATTCAACTTGGTTTTTCATTCCTAGAGCCATTGCATGGCATTGTTAAGCGTTGAATGAGCAGGCTATGTCATCAGCAGAAGCCAAGGCTGGGCTCTGCAGCTGGCACCTCACATCAATACAAGGGGCTTCGACTGAGCAGACAGTACTGCTGACAGGGCTTTTTTTGTTGGCACTGCCAGGCAGTCCCTTGCAGAAGCAGCTTGCACTTCACTCTCCTTATTCCTGATGCAGCTTTGCATGAACACATGTGCCTTCTCTTTCAAGTGATCAACACCTTTTAGCCCAGCAGATAGTGTGCAGTCAGGTTCATCAAAGATTATCACAACATCACCAGCAACACTCCGATGTCTGAACACAGTGAGTTCTGTGATCGCCAGACTTGCCAGTTTTGCCGTTAGAGAGGAGCTCTGAGAACTTTGCGCCGCATGGCATACGCCTTGCACTGGCGGTTCAACCAGGCTGCCATCTGGCATGCTGCAAGGGTCATGTTGCGAGTAGTGTGCAACGATGTTGATTGCTGCCACATATTAAGACATGCATATGTACACGGTTGCTGCTCATGTGACATTGGTGCTGCAGCATTACAGCCGTTTCGTGAAGACCACATACATGGAGACAACGCACACATACCGTCACACCAACTCACTTGCTGAGAATCCTTCAGGGTCACCCTACACGGTGCACCATACATGCAATTTCTTTTACAATCGGTGTCTCTTTTTCCTCATTGACTTGGCATCGTATTGTTACTGTGACCTCAGGAATGACTGTGTTCTTGTGAAACACTGTTTCAAGACCTGAGGTCGCAAAGCCGCAACAGAAACTCAAGTAGAGTCTACACCTCGATAGAGGCAAGGAGTGCCACTGTAGATAGGATGGATTGAATACTGTTGCCGCACAAGCAAATCTGTTGTCTGCTGTGCTTCTGCTTCAAGCAATGCTCAGACAATGCCATTTCATGATCATCAGTTGCTGCACATGTTTGAGCGCATGCACAAGTTGCCACATGAGCTGCTAGATGGAAACCTATGGTATCAAGAATCATTGACTGGCAGTCACTGTAGTACAAACTAATGGCCAACTTGCGGCAGCACAGTGCAAGCTGACACTGTCGGCCCAGAACCATTCCTGGTGACCCAGAGCAGTTGTTATCAGGCCCTGAAAACTGTTGGCATCAAGCCATACAAACAAGCGGTACGTAACCAATACAGTGTAATATTGGATGCAAGGAGTTGTACATGGCCAGTGACACCCTTCATCCTTGGTGTTTTACGCAGGTCCCTCAGTCGTCCTGGCATGGAAGTTCCAGGCCGTACGGTGCTATGGCAACTCCACTTTCATGCCGACGCCGCGACGGATGACATCCAGATCATGAACATTGTATATGATCTGTATCTGATCTTACATAACTGCCGATGCAGATGAGCAACCGTTGCTCCTGAGAGGCTGCCCATTCATAATTAAAACAGTGCAACGCGCTCTTTGGCAGCTCCGGAGCTGGATCCAGTACATGTACTGTACAGGCAGCGATCCATGACTCACTCAGCGCTAGCCATCGACATGTAGAGGGATAGAGCAAGCTACGCATGTTCGTACGAGGCTACAGACACTGTCAGCAAGCATAAATTTGTTCGATAGGTTTTGACGTCGACGAAAAGCTTGCAGTACGGCTAGTGGGGGGCCACAGAAAGGCCCTGCCAACCGCGGGCATATGATTCTGATTAGATCAGCATGCATACGTTTGTTTGATAGGTGCAAGGCAACAGAGAAGCCCTGCTCACTGCAGAAATCTAGTTCAGCAAGCATACACTTGTGTGATAAGCTCAACATCTATCATAAAAGCTTGCACTGAGACGCCCTGCTAACCGTAGGAACAAAAATCCTCCTGTGAAACATTCGTGGGGTGTATTTTGACATCCTCAGGCAATCGTCTCTGTTTGTGTAGCAGTCTGAGCAGCGAAAGACGGGAATGTAGCCGTGAAGGCCGACGTTGTTACGTCCGGAGCAACTGCGTCATCCATCGGCAATCGACAGCACCACATACAGCAATCGCACGGGGGTTGCAAATACAACCTCTCACATTGTTTTTGATTACAACCACGTTGATTGGACTGATAGTGACGCCGACCCAGCTTGTTGCATATCAAATTGCTTGCTATGATGTGAATCGCGGGGAGCGTTGAGTGCTGACTGGATTTCGCTAAGTTGTGATATTGCTGGGCAGATCCGCATCAGCGGGCAAACGCTGTGTAGAGTATCTGTGGCCGAAGAATCTCTCCACAGCTGCCTCTGCTTTCGGGCTGGCCAAAAGGTAGGTGAAGTGCAGCTTGTCTAAGAATTCCTCTCAGGATGTTGCACTGGTTACACGCCTGACAGGGACGCGGCACATGGCAGGGTGGGTTGGTGCGCAAGTCGAGGCGCGTGTGTTCCCGGCATCCTGACACGTCACGTTGGCTAGCCTTGTACATATGAATCTTGTACATATACCTGTAAAATGCCGTTCATATGAACCCTGGAACTTGGGTTGCTGCTTCAAGTGCTCACATGCTGACATGAGGGTGTCAAAGGGCATATACAAACGGTACATGTTGCAGGCGATTGACCGCTCTGCCACATGCCGCTTACACATAGAACATCTTTTTTACTTTTTCCTATGTTGCTCTTTAGGTGTGCATATGCTTGCTGCTTGATCAGGACAGCACGGCAGCTTTGTGCCAAGAGCACTCAATACCAATAAAAATGGATGCCAACAGACAGTCAAAGACCTATCTTGCTTGTCTAAGCCTGCTGGCAGCGATCATATGGGTGAGTCAAAATTGTCCTGGTATGACTCTTTTTTGGTTTCTGGTACCAAGAGGTTTGTGCTGGTCGAGTATTCTGCAGATGTTGCAGCACAGTCTGGACGGATCCACTGGCATGAGAAAATGCATCCTTGCATGTGGTGGTACCTCCCTGCCGCCTGTGGAGTATAACGCAAGGTGTCTGGCATATTATGCTTTGTCAGGCAACATGCCCCATGAGTCTCCTTATTGACCTGACTGCAGGTTCAGGGCAGTAAGCCTGCAAGAGCTCTGACATGTGCAGACTCAGACCCGTCGACACCAAACGTTCCCTTTGACTGTGACGCATATAACATGGTGTTCAAGCCAGCTGCTGCTGACCTGCCAGTCAAAGAAGGAGACTTCACAAGCTTCTTGACATGCTGCGTAAGTCCGCACATGCCAAGTTGCAGCTGCACATGAGGGGCACCCCCAGCAAAGATGATTTTGTCCATGCTGCAAAGAAACATGATGTCACGCACATGCCATGTAGTGCCCTTGGGCAAGCCAGCATCATATGCATGACCTGCTGCTATGCAAGCTTACCTGCTGTAAGGCGAGCTCAGCGCTGGGCATGGCAGTCTCTGGTAGTGCCAGCTGGCGTGTGAACATGTGACGCTAACGTCACTATACGCTGTAGCAGTCCAACAGTTACAGCTGTACCTGGACTGCCAAATACTGCTGTTGCTGCGGCTCGGACTGAGAATTTGTCTTTTGTCACAATGTTTGCAGGACGCAGCCACCACCATTGGTGCCCCTCCAAACCTTTACCTCAGCTTCAACAACCAGCACAATAAGTCATCAAGCGAGCAGCTAGCAAGCAGCAAGCAGCTGCGCATCAGTGGCACAGTGGGTCAGACAGTAGAGGTGACGCTGGTGGTGGGGCTACAGGGGCTGCAGGACACCCGAATAGATGGCATAAGGCTGTCAGGAAGCTTGCTGGGGATGCAGGTGATTTCAATCCAAGAAGCAGATGGTTCTGCTCAAGGTAAGCGACATCAAATGTAATGCCTTCACAAAGCAACAAAGAATACCAGGGCTCGCAGTGTCGTGATCCGCTGGAATCGTAGGGTCAAGACGGGTACTTGTGACACCTAGCATGAACCAGAACACTCCTATGGCTGCTGCATATCCCGCTAATAACACCGACCACCTACTCATGTCACCTCCTATACACAGCATGTGAGATGGTCTCCACGTGTGCCACCAAGTCAGAAATATTTTGCAACTGGGCAAGCCTAAACTGGGACAGCGGTGCAACGACGGCGACCAGGACGTTGACCTTGACCATCAGGTTGACAGACGCGGCTATAACCAGGAGCAGTTCCTTGACTGTCACAGCAGACTCATACCTGTCAGGCAATGGTGCGACCGTCTATCAGAATGACATGAATGATGACGACAATGTTATACAGCTTAAACCTAGGATCAAGGTGAGCAAGTACGGCACCGTGCAGGAGGTCCCTTACTCAGCGTACTGTATGGTGGACATGGACATCATGCAGAGGCCGACCTATCAATTCAACCCCCATTACTACTGAGATGCTCCTTTGAAGGCCGCCAACTGTGGAGCATCCCCGCATGACATAACACTGCAATCACAATGCTTTCTCCCCATCGCCAAGCCAGACAAACAGGATTACAGTTATGCTTTGCTGTCTGTCCTGCAGGCTGCTTGCTGTTCCAGCACTGGCACTTGCATGAACACATTCAAGAAGGACTGCCCAAAGAATCGTTCATTCTCCCCATACTCTCCTTGTAACAGCAAGCCTTGTCTGCCACCGTCCGTCACCAGAGGTAACAACAAGAAAGCCAAGAGTTCAGGAGTGTGCTTGCTGTCAGGAACGTGTTTGGAAAGGGTGCAGGGTGCTGCAGCATGTCGCGCAGGAAAGGGAAAGTATTATGCCAGCAGCAGACTCTGCAGGGAGGTTCTGGTACAAAGTGGGTGCTGACCAGGGGAGCCGTCGGCTTGTGAGTCGATGCAATCCATCCATAAAGTCATGTCCGTCATGAAGTTTTATTGCAGCCATGTCTGCTTCCTTCAGCAGCAGGCGAGTAATCACCACCAAGTCACCTTAACAGAAGGCAAATGGGCTTCTTGACAGTGGCTCTCAATACATGGTGTCATCAGCTTATGTAGTGGACTGTCAAGTATGAGCTATGTGTCTGCTTGTTGCTGTTGATGGTTGGCAGAGCATGATGTCACAACATCTATGTTGTTGATAGTGAAGTACACCTCTTTCATATGCAGTAGCTTTTGGCACCACGAGCCTGGGTTATTCCGATATCCTGGCTCCTGAGTCACTGGCTATATTCAGCCGGCAAGTTGGTACATGTATAACATGAAAGGGTTTGGCATATTGATAGCGTCTATTGTTGAAGTCTTGTCATCCTGCACTGTTCTATCTCCGTTATTGATGGTTTGACAACCTCTGTGGCTGCTGAAACAGCTTATGTGTGAGCCAGGGTGCGCTGTGATATTACATTGTAGTGTTTGCTCAGAATTGCAGCTGGCGGTGCAAACTTTGCAAGCTGCAACGTATGACTGGCTTACTACTCGCCTGCAGCGAGCACTGCAAGCTGGGCGTATGCTGAAAGGCATGGCCGAACTGTACTTGCTAAGCTTGACCCAACTCTCATGCACCCCTTGCTGACAATGCACAGATATCTGTCTTGGCCGTATGCTTCTGCTAGTAATTTCTATTCTGTATTCTATTTGTTTTGCAGGAGTTGGTAGCAAGCTGAAGTGGCCTGCCCAACAACTGCTTCAGCAGCGTAACAATGCAGCCAGTGTAGTATTGCTGCAAGACTTTGTGGTATGCATGAAGTGTATCTGGAAGGCCTTTTGATATTGATATTGATTTGAAGCAATGCAGTGCCAGGTGTCTCATGGCATCTGCTTGCATACTGTCACAGCTTGCCAGCTGTCTTTGTTGTCTCCAGATGTCACTGTGGCTGTGGTCAGTCACGCGATACCGAATGAACGTAAGACCACTAAGATATCACCGGTAAACGCCACGTGTTGCTAGGCATCATGTCTACAATCTGTCTGCGTACGTGTGTGCCAACAAAGGGTACGGTGCCTCAGCAACTGAATAGTGTATGCATTGATGAACGGTGTATGTGATGTTTGTGATCTGCATGGTATGCTGCCTCATGCATACGCATGGGCAGTTAATCAGTATTGGATTTGTTAGCCACAGACTGGTCTCCATCCTGTGGTGGCCTAATCAATTTGTGGTCAGAGTCTCCATCCCTGGAACCAGATTGTGCGTTT
Source organism: Coelastrella sp. M60 (assembly GCA_001630525.1). NCBI lineage: Eukaryota > Viridiplantae > Chlorophyta > Chlorophyceae > Sphaeropleales > Scenedesmaceae > Coelastrella > Coelastrella sp. M60. The sequence goes on along the minus strand of LWCB01014883.1, from coordinate 7,624 downwards.
TTTGTTACTTGTTATATGTTGAGAAATTGTATCGGCACTGTACTTGTGCTGTGCAACTGTGATCTTCTTGCTCAGCAGGTCATTTTCGAATGTGGCGCCAGATTTCAGCCAACTCAGGGCTCGTCAGGTACTCACACGCAACCACTTGCAGTATGAGATGCACCTGACCACCTACCCAGCAGGCATACATCACTGCAGCGATGTTCCTGCTTTGGTGGTGTTGCGGATGTGCATTCTTGGGTGTTTGCCATATGCTTGTTGCATGATAAAGCAGTTGGCTCAGTAAATGTGGGCCAGCGCCTCGGCTAATCTCTGTACAGTTCCTTCTGCCATCATGGCAAAACAGGCTGTTTTAATTCAGAACTTGCAGTGCTTGTATATCTGTAATAATCACTCTCCTTTGTGGCGTTGCCATCTGCTTGAAATATTGGTGCTGAATAACATCAAGGCACCCTTGCTTTATGACCCAACAAGTCTTTTTGGGTTCTGTACCTTCTGGCAGTTGATGCTGTTTGGAGTTTGAAGTGCACTCGTCGTATGTGGCCCCTGACAAGCGTGGCAGTCGCAGTGATGTGATTTGGGCTTAATGTGAGCTTTATGACCAAGGGCGGCAGCTTGCAAACCTGCAAAGTTGATTGTTTTGTGGTTGCAGATTGCAACCAATTGGTTGATACTGGACCGGGACGGTAGCTGATGGTAGATGTATGCTGCTATACCTTGATGCTTATCAAGTCATAGCAGCCTCCTCTCTTGTTTGTATCTAGGCAAGACATCTTCCCCTCATTGAGATTCTGATATCATTCCACTGCATGATGTATCTGGGTATCAGACTATGATAAAGGTCATTCTGGCTTTATAATGTTTGCTGGTTGTAGATAGCCCATGGCACGCTCAGCATGCCTGTGATGATGGCGTTGCATTTTGTTTGAGATCAATGCTCAACTGCATCAAGTCTCTGTGTGATAAAGCAGAAGTCAGTGTTGCGTGCCTCCTCCTGTCTTCAACAAAGGCTTTTTGCAGATGCTGTCCTTGTGCTGGATTTTTGTGGCCCAGAGTTATGCGGTGAGAATTTTGTCACCATGCTACGTAGTATACACATGTCACACTAGTGAAGCACCATACTACATTGAGTCAGTCTCAGCTAGGGAGGTGACTCGGTGAAAGCAGTAGTGCTGTTGTTAAGTCCTCAGTTTTTTATGTGTCAGCGAATGCCTTGACAATGCACTGTTTGGTATTTGACTGCTCAGTGAGACAGTCTTGACAGTTTTGAGTACCAATGAGGGACCAGGTGTCCTATTTTGCTTGCAAAGCTTGCAGGGCTTGACTTCAGGTCTGCCACAATAAGCTCATCAGACTTCATGTATCACTGAATGGATGTTGATACCCACCTGGCCGCATGCACAATGGATTGTGGTGTAGGCACTGCACATAGTATACTGTGAGTGACTGAAAACGTACTTTGTTGGCCTCTGAACTGACGGTCAATGTAGGCCACTTCAATTCAGATTTTGCCAGCAGCCTGTCAGTGCTTCAGCGATCTGTGGCTGTGCTGTTTCTGTCAAGATAACTCCTTGATATGGTCTTCACAAGCTCTTCTGGTACTTGCAGATACTACTGTATTGTGTATGAATCTGGTTCCAGGCTCTTATGTCCATAAAACTTTATCAAGAATCATCAGTGAAGCTGTGTTGCAAGGAGACAGGTCTCAGGACATCAAGGCTTGTGTGTTGCATCTCTTGTATAATTAGCTCAGCTACAAGGACGAGTAAGGTGGCGTGTAGTGAGGTGATGCATTAACAATGGGTCCAGCACACTGTAAGCTGTCACATCTTACCTAACAATCAGGTTGTCGACCGTATTGCCGAAGTACAAGTAACATGGGGCGGCCCAAAGGTGGCTGATCGCACTGTAAACTTGCTGCCTTGCACAATCATCATCATCTGCTGCCAGGTGGGAGCCCGTTCAGCAGTCGGCAGGGGGTATCTCTTGAACTCTCGGAGTAATGGCTATAGGTTGGGTGAACCCTGAGCTCTGCACTATATTGAAATGCAGTGCGTTCCTTGACCCCGGCACCTCGTGCAGTTGACCCCGGACAGGCATGCTAGTGGCACCTATACCTGTGAATACCAGGTAAAAGCAGCAAGCATGTTGGTGCAAGGTCATCGTGGCGCGCACTAGCAGTTGTGCACCTGATCCTAAAGCGCCTGATTCTGCAAGCACTCTTTGATGATGTGCCGCGACAAGTTTTGTGCAGTCACCTTGTTGCATGTATAGCTCTTATGTCATAGCTGGCAACAGCTTGACGGTGTCCCAGTCTGGCGATGATGCTGAGGAGGCACCTGCCATTTGAATAGTGGCAACAGGCCTTTTGTTGGCACACTGCGCAAAGGGATACATATGGAGCACTTATTGAGCGTGGTGCTAGAAGCCGCGGTCACGGGGCTCTTCGTCTCTGCGGGACCAGGTGCTGTGTTTAGCACGTTTGCAAGCGCCACACCCGACAACCAGCAGCAACCAAGTCCGCATGGTCTGGCAGCTGGGCAGATTATAAGAGCGTTCTTCCATGCGGCTGCAGTGAGCAAGCAAGCCCAGGTATGCAGCACGCCACATGACTACTACTTTCATAAGCAGCTGAGCCAGGTGCCATCCAACCAAATCATACGTAGCAGGTGCAGGTAGCTGCACAACGTCAATGTCGTGCATGATTTGCCAGAATCAGCAGTGCATGCAGCAGCTGAAAGAAGGCCTAGGTGAAATAACACACCGGCCATGATTGTATACAGCAGTTGCTTAGCTGAGCACAGCATCGTGAGAAGCACACTTCTTGGTCCTTGATTGTATGTACCTGACGTCAAAACGAACTCACAATGCAAGGCAACACTCAGAGCATGCAGACCAGTTGCCATCCTTTCAACGACCTCAACAGATACGCCTGCCCACTGTTGCTGCATACTGCCAGCCAGTCCTGGTCAACATTCAGTCAGCAGCTGCGTCTTGCACAGCAGCAGTACCTCTTCTGCTACATGCCCTGGACAACAAGCAGCGTCATCAGCTTCAGCAGATTATAACCAGCCTGGCTCAACAGCAATATGCCTTGCATCACCCTCCCCAGCAGCAGCTTCCCCCTCAGCAAGTGCAACCCTGGGTCCAACAGTTGGAGCAGCTGTGTGTCTGGGATGTTTTACTGCTGCTGGGGATGTGGGGTGACCCACAATTGGAGATGGATGTCTGCATGGTGCTGCTGAGAGGCCTGAGGGACATGACAAGGTGCGCACCACACTGTCATCTCACGTTGTTGAGTGCCTGATGCAGCTAGTTTCGCCCTGCCACTGGTCTGGCGCCAGTTTGTTTTGAGTCTTGGATATGTCTTTCAAAAGAGTCAGTTGGTAGATGTGGTGGTTGCTGCACACTGCACTGTCAAGTTTACTACGGTCACGGCTGATTGCTGCTTTGTGGAAGTAGCAAAGATCCACTAGGAGCTCTAACCACCATATGTTTGTCTGTCCTGCAGCTTAGACCAGCTTTTTGCGGATCTTGCCACAGTATCAGTGGATGCTGCCGAGTGGCTGCTTGATGTCGGTGTGACCTGGGCCACCACATGTTATCTGGACGTGCCTGAGGACGATATTCTAAGTTTTGAGCAAGGAGGCTCATGGCTGCTGAGGGCTGGCATTTGTGCAAACCCTCACCTGGCAAAGCAGGGAATGTGCAAGGTTCTGCAGAAGCTTATAGCAGGTGCGGACCTTGTGTGCAAGCACTCTAGGTTTCTGTGGAGGTATGGTTAGAGCATGGTGTGAGTTGACTCCCAGCTAAGGGGCGGTTGCAAACCAACTTACCTGCATGGATCCTCATTCCTCAATACCCTGGTGCATCGCCTGGGAGTATGCGCACGATGCTAAACCACAAATGTGGGGTGTTGTTTGTTGTGTTGCAGAGGACGATCTGAACACAGCGCTGTGGGGAGTCCTGCAGTATGTTGTCTCCAGGTGCAACTGCACACTACTGCATTATCACAGAAAGCAACAGAAACACCAACAGCAGCACCAGTACCAGGAACAGCAGCGCCATGTGTCCATCACAGTTGAAGATAACCCTGGCAACAGCAGCAGTAGCTCTGACAGGGAGGCTGTAGACAGCGATGTTGCCGCTGTGTGTGTGCAGCAGTTACTGGCAGTGTTGCCTGCTGCACTGCAGCATCACAATACAGAGTTGACCATGCAGTACGTCTCCTTGATCGGCACCTTGGCAGCTTATAGTTGCGAAGCCAGCCATGCCATGCTGGCTGCTTGCAAGTCACTGCTGCAACTGCAGCCAGGCGATCAACATGGCCAGGCAGAGCGACAACTGTCACATCAGCTTCCAGGGCACAGACAGCAGCTTGCGGTTAAACAGGAAATGCAGGAGTGTAATGTGCTGGAGGGGGGCTTGATGCAAGCAGCAGCAGTAGCAGCAACGTTGACAGATGGCGCAACTGCTGGCACATCTGCAGCTGCGGGTGTGGAACAGTCTCCTTCAGCGACTCCACAGCCATGCCTTTCATCCGCGGTAACGCCTCCTTTGCAAGTCTCATGGACGCCTATGCAGGGTGCAGAAGCAGCTAGTCAACAGAGACAGCCGTACAAGCAGCTGCAGCGAAGCTCATCAGAAGCATCACATGGCAAAGCAGAGGAGCTCCTGCATACACTTGAAGTTATGCTTCACAACAGCAGCAAGCCAGCAGCAGGCAGTCCTGCAGATGACAATCCCAATGAGCAGCTGGTGGAGGCTTTGCTGTGCGCTGTGCTGCAGCATCAAACACCTTGCTGCTCATCGGTGTGTCAGCAGCAGCTAGCAGGTGGTTTGCAGGACATCCTGTGTGCGCTGAGCGCAACATCCATCCAGCGACTAGCAGGAAACTACAAGCAGCAGATGCAGCACAAGCTGGGGCTGCAGGAGCAGAGGTTGAGCACACAAATTCAATCAGAGCCCCATGCAGGCAGCTTATGTATGCAACAGCCCTCACAGCCAGCAGCTGCCAGTGTTGTGGATGCTGCTGCTGGTGAGGTCTTTGCTGCAACTTCAGCTCCAGACAGTACACGCTCTTCCGTGCAGGGCTTGTGGCAGCAGACTCTCCTGCAGCTGCTGCAGCAGCAAGTTGAGCAGCTTGTCAGATCAGCTGCTGACACGGCTGATACTTGTGCCAAAGGGCACGCCAGCAGCAAGGTCACACATCTGCCGATAGTCCTCGGTGCCCTGTTGAGGAGCCTGGCAAGCGATAGTGCGGAACCACTGCCGCCAGCAGTAACAGCAGCACCAGCAACAGTAGATGGGTTGATGAGCCGCGAACAACAGCAGCAGCCACCAGTAGAACAACCGCAATTGAGGGGCACTGCATTAGCTGAGGTGATGCTGCAGTTGGTGGCCCTGCATGCGTCAGGCAAGCTGTTTACAGATGATCGGCAAACAGCAGGTTATGCAGACGACAGTCTTATGGCCTGTGCACATGGCTTGATGCTGCTCCTACTCAGGTACCATACCTTGTCTGGGCTGTTGGTATGGTTGCTGCAGCACGACAATGCCAGCAAGCAGGTACTGTCTGAAACAGCTGCAGCTGGTGCTATGGGTTCAGCTGAAGATGCAACCACGCCATGTGGCAGCAAGGCAGCAGAACCACTGCCTGCAGCAGTTGATGCTACTGTAGAGGTAGATGGTCGCTCAACGGATGCTGTTGCGTGTCAGCTGCAGGAAGCACTACTGGATGCATCAGCTGTGGCTGATCACAGTTGTATCAGTCAGTGTGGAGCCACACAGCAAATCATTGATGTTATGTTGGAGCTCCAAGAGCTGCGGTCAGTGTTGCTGCCCAATGCAGCCAGTGATTTGTTGGCAGCGATACAGCATCCAGCCACCGCCCCCCAGGATGGTGATGGTAAGGGCATCCAACCCCAGCAAATATCAACAGCAAGTACAGTGCGATGTATGCAGACAACGGCTGCCACAGCTTTGGCAGTGGGCACAGGACCAGGTACCACAACCAACAGAAAGTCCTCATGTTCATTCTTTGTGGTTCACACTCCAGCTGAAAAGCAGGCTGCTGCGGCGCATGATTCACATCCAATTCTTACTGCCTCAGGAGCCAATGCAGGGTGTGCACAGCAGCAGGGCTTGATAACAACTAGGGACATGTTGCTCAGCACCGGGGTTGCTGTCTCAGAGCTTCTACCAAGGCCAATATTACAGCTGCCACAGGTTCCACTGCAGCTATGCCAGCAGCTGCTGACACTAGTCAATAGAGAGCTCCACAGCCTGTTGAAGCACTTGCAGCATGTAAAGCAGCTGGTTGGTGCTAGGAGCGCACTGGGCATACAGCAACAGTCGCATGGCAGAAGTAGTTGTAGAGTAAGGCGAAGCAGGTCTGCAGGTCATGAGCTGCAAAGGCAAGATCTGGAGGCTCCAGAGGTATCTGGGTCTCAGTCGGAACACCAAGCTGGTTATCGTGAAACAAGTCAATCAGGGCAGACAGCGTCTACATGTGCAACAGACGGGGAGTCTGCTGATGCCATCATCGATGACCACGAGCAGTCCCAAGGATCACCCACAGCAGCTGTACAGGCAGCTGAGCGTGGCAGTGGTCAAGCAGGCAGTCTACAGAGCAGCAGTTTCACCACATCTATACAGCAGATGCTGCGTTGCGCTGAGTTTGTTGTTGCTTCAAGTGCAACTTGGACTCATCAGTGCTCAGCAGGTGTTCAAAGCAGCCATCACACAGCATCTGGCGCCACACATGACCCTCAAGCACAAGAAGCAACATATCAGACGGCTGTGTTGCTGCTGCAATTGCACAACATGCTGACTTTGTCAAAGCTGCCAGCTTTGGGAGTAAACATGTTCAGTTCATCACCAGGCGCTGTGCCAGTGCAGCACATGCAGAGGTTAGCTTGCACTGCAATGTCTACTGCTGCTGAACTGCTTGAGGTCTGGTGGGTTGCGCCAATGCAAGCTGGACCTCAAAGCAGAGGGGCAAGTTTAGCTGGCAGCAGCTGCAGAAATGACTTCGATTGTGACAGCGTAAGAAGTAGACAACATCTGGCTTCCTACCTGCAGCAATTGGGAGAAGCGCTGGCTTCTGCAGCTTGTGATGACAACAGCAAGAGCAGTGGGCCTCTTCTTGCTAGTACTGGTGTCACTCTGTCCTGGTCAGATGTTGCACTTGTTTTTGGTCATGGGGTGGGTAGTATCAGCTGGTCTGCCATCAAGCGGCTGCAGCAGCAGGAGCAGTTGCTGGCAGTGCTACTGTCGCTGCTGGTAAAGGTGAGCTTCCTGGCTTGGTGCATGGGTGCGCTCACCATGCATTTAAGATATATCATGCTCTCTTGGCTACCTTGTTTGCAAGTTGCCATAATCATTACTTCTGCCTGGCAGAGAGCTGCTTGACAGTGCAGGTCTGAGAGGTTGAGAACCAAATAGCTGAGACTGCTGTGCTTCGCTGCTGCAGGTTCATCATGTCATCCTACGCTGTGGCCATAGTAAGGTGGGAGAGGCCTGTGGTGATGGTGCAGGCCCTGAGGAGGCAGCCGTCTTTACAGGACTCCTACAGCAACTGGCAGTGCTCAGTGCTATAGCACGGGATGTGTACAGTACTACG
>LWCB01014868.1:0-12213 GCA_001630525.1 Coelastrella sp. M60 | reverse complement strand
GTGACGCATGCGCCAGTGACAGATCTTCTACGGCTCAGGAGGGGGCGCATGTTGCGAGAGGCGAGAGGGTGGATCGAGGGGGTGACTTGCACAAGCTGTCCATCTCATTGTGTTGTCAGGCAACAATTCTGCCAGTACAAGCAACTAGAGGCAAACACTCACAACTCTACAGGCAAATGACAACAGGTTGCTGACCAGATACAGCACCTGTCAAAAAGATATTGATGCAGTTTGAGTGCTACACAATGTACACTGCATGAGACCATAATGGTTAATGATTCATGATGCATTCAATGCGAGACGGTGCTAGACTGCATATTCATAAATCGTCCAGGGCAGATTCTGTATACAAGGGTGTTTGCAGCTCACCGCTGTGTACAGCTGCACTATGCAAACCCCTCGCGACAAGAACAAAATGTGCATATGCCAAGAACACATCAAATGACTGGTTGCAGACAGCTAGTACATCTGGACTAAAGTATCCATCCACTCCTCAGTATCTGGATACTAATAAATGCATGATAGCAATGATGGCCAAGTAGACCCCAGGCACACCACAACATCTTGTCAGGCCAAATACATAGATGTATTGCAGACAGCAACGGCACAACTCAACCAGCCCAGGTTGAACAACATGCCAACAAACTCAACAAGGCTGATCAGTGGCATGGCTATGAGACCCAAACGGCATTACAAACGCAATCTGAGTGACAAAAGACATTGTCGCTGTGTATAACATAACGCATTGACTATTTCAACTGCATTTGATTCAGCAAACATTGTTGGTATAAGCTATATAGCAATCGAGAGCTGCAATAGGACTCACAGCTACATGCTAGAGTGCAGTATCTTTGACTGCACACCTCGTGTGAAGCCCAAGTCTAATGTCCATCCGATTGCATAACCCATGTATGAATGCATGACAAGCGCTGAAAAATTGACAGCACATGATGGACAAGACGATTGCTAGTGTGCATGTAAAGATAACTTGTATGAGAGTGCTGCAAGGTACGATAGATGGCAAGCAAACACGATTGAAGACATCGACCACAAACCTACGAGGTCTGCTTGTGGCTGTCTACTCAGGCATCGGAGCATACACACCACATCCTGCAACAGCAGGCAATACTTGACGCAAAAAAGTGTAGGTTCACAGGGCAGCCACAATCAACTGCAGGCAATCACAGCAAATCCTGCCATGATATGCACAAATCAGGATACATCTCACCTGCACTCCCCGCACAAGTCAGGATACCCGCCCCTCAGCGTCCACCCCACACACCCAAACCCAACACACACAGCAAAGCTACAGCTGATGGTGTGCCATGTCGTCAGCAGCTGGAAACTGCCTGACCGGGCAATGCTTGACAGATATGATCAGACAGCCCGCATCAAAGCTTCACCCAACTGTTGCCCAGCAATAGACCTCATCACAGATCCTGCACAAAGCCCGACCACTCTCCTGCCATGTCACCAGGCTTCTCTGCAGCCTCTGATCTAGATGCTTGCTGAGAGTTCAGCGGCAGCCTTACACTGGCCACCTGCTGTGCCTGAGGTGTCATAAGTAGCTGACCAGAGCTCCCAGCCCCAGAGCCCAAGGACACCTGAGTCCTCACAGTACTTGAACCCTTGCCCTCAAACCCTTGGATCCATGACCTTGGGCCGCTTACAGGCCGGGATTGCAGTGATTCACCTGACACTGTGCTGCTAAGCAACATCTGCTGCTGCTGCAACTGCCACTTGTGTAGATCTTGCAGCTGCTGAAGGCTCAGCTGTCTGAGGCCGCTGGAGCCAAGGTGAGCAGAAGATGTGGCTGATGATAATGGATCTGTTGCAGACTCAGATGCTGTCTGGCGTGGTGAAGATTCAATTCCAAAGAAAGCACCCAATGGAGTAACAAGCCCTGGCACATTGATGGCGCTGGCAGACTGCTGACTAGAGGAAGCTGCTGCTTGCTGCATTGCTTCAGCAGCCATACCTTGCTTCAATGCTGGGACCGCTCGTACGGGTGTGCCGTACTGCTCCTTTCCTGCATCTGACTCCCGCTGCTGACTGATACTGCTCCTTGCCTCACTGCCCTCACTCATTCTTGTATCAGAATCAGACGTCAGGTTATCCAACATCAAGTCCAGGCACTGTAGAACCTGTACAAACGTGGGGCGCTTGCTGGGGTCTCCATCCCAGCAGCTCTTCACAAGCAGTGCGTACTCCAAGGGCATTTCTGTGGGGAGAGCAGGCCGTTCTCCACAAACCACAACACGCTCAACAACAGCACCATAGTGCATGCCCGCGTGAGCTTGCTTGTTGGTGTAGACCTCCCACACTGCAGACAGCAACATGTGCATTGCAAAAACATCAGCACCTTGACAAGCTGCATGGCAAGTCCTGCATCAGATACCACAAAAGAACCAGGGCTCAATGGTGATCTGTTTTGCAGAAGGTACAAGCCATCCGGATGGTGGTGAGATGGCAAGCACAAAGCAGGCTTGATGCCAACAGCAGCAACATGCAGCAACGCAGCAACAGCCCTGTCAGAACTTACTCATGATGCCAAAAGAGTACACATCAGCTGCAGCTGACATCTTGCCACTGCGAAGTACTTCTGGTGCCATGTGTGTGATGGTGCCCATGCTAGCAGTACTGCGGTGCGTAGCACCGTCCACGAGAGTGGCAGCCAGGCCAAAGTCAGAGATCTTTGACAGCTGACCATAAGCTCCATGAACGGAGTTAACCAACAGTACATTGCCCGCTTTCAAGTCACCTGCATCAGAGATATCAGCAGGTTGTTTAGCAGTGTGGTGCATGGCAGCCCTACAGCATTGGTAAAGCATTTGCAGTGGCGGCACAGCTGCTGGCTTGTATGGTGTCATTGCTCTTGTGGGTTGTGTCAATGACCTGCAACAGAAGCTGCCGCTCAAGAGCTGCACTGAGAGCAAACTATCAGCAACTTCAAGTTTGAGCTGATGTATGCACTGATGATAAATTTCTGGGCATGCTGCAACATGCGCTGGAGGACATGCTCTGTATATGTACGTTGCTGTAATGGTAGGTATGCACTGATGCTGAAGATGTGGCTCACCATGCAATATGCCTCTGCTGTGTAGGTAAGCCATACCATTGGCTGCATCCAGCAACCGAGATAGTAACTTGGCCTGCAGCAAATACACGGACAACCAACAAGGTATTGAACAACATGGAGAACACCTACTCTTGAGGACATAAGAGCAATATGCATCACAATGATGCTGTGTTGAGAAGCAGAGGCTGAACCCTGTTACGAAGCGAAACACTGCCGACTGAACCCTTGATTGAAGGGAGTATGGGCCTATGCCAAATGACATGGAGCAACAGTGACCTAGCATTGTCGGTGCAGAGCGAGCAGAGCGAGCAGACTGCTGACCTATACCTGCGTCTGCACAGGCCTGCTTGACAATGACATGACACAGGTGGCTTTGGTGGGACATGCTTGGCACAGGCGGTTCACAATGCTTCAGAAGTTCCAGCAGACAGTCGCAACAGCTGCCAGCACAGCAATCCTCTCACCAGATCCAATTTGCTCCCTGAGCTCAACTTTCCCATGGTCACAGCATCCTTCAAAGTGCCTCCTGCACACAGCTCTAGAACCAGCCAGACCTGCAGGAAAGGGCAACAAAGGTATTCGCAGACCTGGGATCTATCCGAGTGCTGGTTGACAAGAGGCCGATCAGTGCAACAACCTGTCTATGCGACATAACCCAGATGACACACTTGAGCAAGTGGCTCATACGGCAGCATTTACGTGTCAGAATGGCATATGGTCTTGAACATAACACACCTGCACTTCTGGTTTGCGCTCTTCACTGCTACTATCCCCAGCACGTTCCAGCACTATGTGTCGTTCCTCCTGTGAGCCGCCCTTGTGTTCTGAACCACCACTTCGCCTGCCTCCACTCCCTGCAGGACCTTGCTTCATGCTCTGGAACCATCCAGTAGCTGGTTGAATCTCTCCTGAGGTGCTGCCATGACCAACAGAATTGGCCTGCCATGAGCGAATCACTGCCCCTAATCCTGCTGTACCTGTCAAACTGCTACTGCTGATCGTACCCGCCCTGCTACCACTGCTGCGCGTGTGCAGGCCGGACAGATGTTCCCTTGCTGAGGCAGTAGCATCCTTGCCTTCCCCAAGGGCTGTTGGCCCACTGGCTTGAGGTTGAGAGCTACTAAGGCCTTGTGCAGTGAAGGTTGCTGATGGAGTCAACTCCACTGGTATCAGTTGTCCTTGACTACTTGAGGCTGATGTGTATGCCACAGCATTCCCACCACTACTACCAAGTTCAGTCGAAGCCAGCCCTTGCTGCCAGGAGCCAACAGCAGGAGCTACTGCTGTCGATAGAGGCGCACTATGGTGTGACACATTGACAGATGGCAGCAGACCGCTGATACCTGGACCTGCTGAGCTGCCTGCGGTAGGCTGGGGGGCAATGAAGAACCTTCTGTACATGCTGCCACTCCCTGCTGCTGTCATTGCTGAGCTGGAGACTGGGGTTGTTACTTTCCTGAGATGGCCCTCACAACTGTAACTACCAGTGGATGGGCCCTGCCCTGAGCTGTTCAAAGTCTGCTGCTGATGTAGCTGCTGGCGTTGCTGCAATGGCTGCAATACCTTGCTGAATAGCCGTCTAGCGGCTTCACTAGATGATGTACTGCCACCTCCAACCATTGCAGATGTCCCACCCTCCTCATGCCTATGTAGCTCAGCACTCTGACTGCTTGTGACGTTGCTGTGGCTACTGTTGCCTGCTTGCCTGCTTTTGCTGGCTTGAGCAGAGACACCTGCTGCTCTTCCCTGCTGTGTCCGCTGTACAATGTCCGGCATGATGTTGATAACGACTTTGTCAAGGGCAGGGCCTGACTGTGTGCCGGACCTGGTACTACTTGTTGGCTGCTGTGTGCTGCTGCTAATCTGCACAGAGGCACTGCTTGCGAGCGGCTGAGACGGCTGACTAGCATGTTTGCCAGACCTCTTGGCAGCCTGCAATTGGCAGGTAGGAACTGAATAATGACCAAGCTGCTGCACAAGCAGGCCGAGATGTGATATCGCATAGCAAACTGAAACAAGCAGCAAATCTCACAATGCCAGTCAATGACAGATCTGAGCGATGCAGCAGAGCTTGGCAAGGTAGCACGCATGAGACAATCATACTGTCAGCAGTCAGGATGAGGCCTGTCTGCGCCCTGCGCCACCAGCCCTACCTGCAGAGCTCTCTGTGACATTGCTGGATTGAAGACACTGCACTGGAATGCTCTAACAATGTTTGGGTGATTCAGCTGCATCATGACCTCTGCCTCCTTCAGTACTTTGGGCAGTTCATCAGGGGTACAGGTCATGATCTTGACAGCGACATCCGTTCCATGCCAGCGACCTCGATAAACACGCCCAAAGCTTCCCGACCCTAACAAAACACCTGCAATTCAGGACAAGGTCTTGGTAAAAGCCGAGGTAGCAAAGCGCTGGAAACATGATGGTTGGGTGGTCAAGTGAGCTGACCGCAATCTACACGTGAATGACAGTTTATGGTGGTGCTGAGCGCTCACCTAGTCGAACTCTTTCCCCGGCTGATGGTGTATTGGATGCAATAAGGCCCCCAGAGCCTGACGGCAGCAAGGTGGTGGTCGCTGCATCTGGTTCAGGCTCCATCCTGCAGTAGGCAAAGCAGCCAACACAACACATGTCATGCAGGAACAAGCGCATTCGCTGGGCAGTCTGCAGTTCATCATACGTGCATGCAGGGAGCAAGTAAAGCCATGAGGCTGCCTATGTGGGCATGTACACATGCCATTCAACAGCAGGACATAACAATTGTCAGATAGATGATGACAGTCTATGACAGTCCAGGCCATGTTTGCAGCAGAGGAACAACAGTGAAGCTGATGACACCATTGCACACCGCTCACCCGCTGCCTGAAGAGTCTGAATCTGATGAAGACTTGCCGCACCATTGCACCAGACAGCGCAGCACTGCCAATCTGAAATACCAACAGGCTGCAAGAAGTATGATGATGCAACCGCCTGCATGCACACACTTGCTAACTTAATCCTTGGTAGGTCTGATTATGACTTGAGCGGACCAAGTGATCACAAGCAGTAGGCCCAGGATAAGCGGACCAAGTTATCAAAAGCAGAAGGCTCAGCCTGCTGGAGAAACCTGCGACTAGGACCAGCAGGAGCTTGCAAACAGGCAGTCGAACCTGCCACTTACCACCAATGGCCACCCCTGCTATTCTGCCCCTTGTCCAGGATTCAGATGTATCAGTGCCGTTGAACAGTTGGTTCAGCAGCTCTGCCATACAAAAGTCCAGGCCGTTCTGCTCCAAGCAATCCTCAGAGACATAGTTCAGGCACACTCGTGTGGTGTTGCGCATATGTAGTATATAGCTGCCACTGTAGCCAACCTCTGGATCGGACGCTGTCACGCTGAAGGTGAACTCTTCAAAGTGTAAGCTGTCCTGGTAGCAAGCAGTCTGTCCATCAAATGATGGTATGCAGTGATTGTCCTTCACTGTCACTTTATTAGGGGGCCAAGGTGGAGGAGCAGTGTAGGTAGAAGCAGCTCTCAGTGCGTCATCCACAGGGTTGCACACCAAGTTGACTCTGACAACATCGTCCAGTATGATTGTTGAGTTCTCTTGGCCCTGAAGCAGACGTGATAGGCAGCTGACGGTACAGGTATGTGCAAATTTGCTGAGATTGCGAGTTGTTGTTCTTGCACGCCACAAATGCTGCATAAGAAACAAAGTCTATTCCTGGCAGCTCAACATCTCCAACATGAGCATGAACAAAGTAAAACCCAAGGCCAGAAGTAACTCCTATGCAGAGAAAGATACAAGACTTGTCACAAGCACAATGCTGCACCAGTGTGAAAGGGACATTTATGGCTGCGAAGTCAGTAGAAAGACTCACCACTGCTGGTGAAGCAAACACCAGATAGGTCAGCGAACAGCACCCGCAGTAGAATCATGTCAGTGCGATGTATAGGTACTTGCGCATTGCTGGCATGAACAGTACTGCAGCAAACACTGCTAGAGGAGCAACAGATATTGCAGACATGTGCAGAGCCACAGTAAACGCAAAACACTGCCTGGATATGCAGGACTGGACACCTGGCAGAATGCTGCACTTTGCAGTACATGCATGCTCGCCACAACACCCCACAAGTCAGCCACTGGCACTCATGCAGGGTTCTGACTGTTGCCGAAAAAGAAGGTCATCTGTTAGCACTCACTGAAGAAATCCAACCCAAATCCACCAAGCCGTTTGATGTTTCTCAGGGCCAGATTTCTGAACGTCAGGGTCACATTTGGAGCTATGAGCACCTTGCCGGACAGCAATTGGAAGTCCAACTCCCCAACAGGCTCGATGTTTGAACGAACCAACAGGTTCCTTGTCAGTGAGTAGGGATTTGACTCAGAGTGTACACTCCTACAACATGGACAGGTCATGCGGGTATTTTACTGATCAGAAAGCAGGGAGTTGATCGATGCAGGTACCACAGCACGAGTGCTGACAGAGTGCCGACAGTGACGCAAAGGATGGTGGGGATAGATGCTGGGTACATTTTGTGCTGCTTGCTGCCTGTCAAAACATCGAACTTCACACGAAACGTTTTAGCAAAGGATTGTTTAAAAAGCATGAGAGTGTGCAGCAGACTCAGCACAGAGGGTCTGGCGCGCTGAACAGATACCAGCTGCTCTACTTGCTGCAGCATCTCACCAAATTTCCGGGCTCAGCCGGAACGTTTCCATCGTCACTAAGACTTCAGTTACTTCCGGGTCCGTGAAAGCATCGAAAAAGGATCCGTTGCTGGCTGATAACGCTGTGGTGATCGGGAGAGCCACTGGACACGTACCCAACCCGAGCAGCATACAGGCAAACCATAACTGGCGAGCCCGAATCGGTGCACAGCGCATAGCACCTACTATGTCCACAATCACTCTTTGCTGTCGCCAAGACGTAAACGTGATCGGGCCGGCAGTTTTTATAAGAAACAACCTGGTGTATCTGAAGCAATCTGTGAGACACGCCATTACATCAACAATGAAGGATAATCGGTGCTGAATATGATTGCAAACACTTGCAGAGGTGTGCAATTGTGTTTGTTGTGACCCATTTGCCAGGCAATCCGATACTGTCCCTCTGACAGATACTGACAACCCGGCGATAGGTGTGAGACACACACCGTGTGTTTGCCTAACAAGACGATTGCAGGCCATGTATGATCTCCTTGCAAAATATAATCCAAAGGCTTTGCAGTTGTCAGTGCAGGGCCGCTTCAGTGGTTGGTCTTCCCACCACCATGCACAGCGTGTTCAGTGTGTTCATATTGTCATTGCTTTCACTTTGCTGCACTAGCCAAATTCTCCTTTCTTTTTCCACAGCGTAGCTTCGACCCGATGCTAGAAGTACAACCGCCCTGCATTGCAGCTTTACATCGACAGGTGCACTGTCGTCCAGGCACATGCTCCTCAGGGATGTCTGCCAGCAGTATACTCGCAGTGCTATACTCTTGCTGCCGAACAAACTCAAGGACTAGCAGCTTTGCCAATGTGACAGGCAGCAGTTTATAGGCAACAGCTTCAGACCCGATCAACATTCAAGGATTGCTGGATGGCCTAACGGCTCACTGGCAGCAGGGCCACCTGCATAAAACTTCCGAAGAAGGTTTGGTCCTCACACAGACAAACGCACTCCTCACACTACTGTACATGCACACGTGAGTCCCCCCAGTGCATCGATCCATTCATGTGCCACACACGTGCTGTCAACTCACTGACTGGGCTGTGGCAAGAAGGACAACCAAGGCCTGACATGACACGTCAAGAATCTGCTGCTTTATCACAACAGACAGTTGCCGTCTGTGGATCAGCTGAGTCTACATGTTGTGGACTTCCAACACGTAGCCTGTACAATGACGACAGCAGATGCCCAAACAACTGCTGCAGGGTATTATGTTGTCTGCCTCTCTTGCTCTCCCTCTTGTCTGTTGCTGCAGAATTACCTACCCCGCTTCTTCATGCTGGGGTCCTTGCGGATGCGAATGCTCTGAGGAGTCACTTCAACCTGCAACAGTCATTCGGCATGGATACATAAGATGCTTGCGGTAGTAAATGCTACCCTCTCCATTCACGAGACTTGATACTGTAACAAAAAACAGCTGGCAGCTATACGGACATGCTCAAGGACAGTCACCCCTGTCCCAGAATGTTTGTCTGCACTCTTCTGGGACCGCGCTGTGGTACCAACAGGAGCTTGAGGTCAACATGAAGTACAGCCCCCGCACACTGCCACTGCTCACCTGCTCATCGTCAGTAATGTACTCTAGAGCATCATCCAAACCCATGATGCGCGGCTCATCCAGAGCAACCTGAGCCACAACGCAAGCAATGTACCAGTCAAGAACTTGCCAACAGGTACATACACATAAAGGGTGAGCAAGCAAACTGGCGACGTTGTTGCTCAAAGGGTATCTGTGGCATGTTGTTGCCACGTGGCGACAGACACCCTGCACAGATACCCTTTGAGCAACAAGTACCCATTGTGAAAGATGACAGAACACATAACCAGCAAATGCGCAGAAGCAATCACATTAGGAGGGATGGGTTATCTGCTGTGACAGATGACAAAAGACTCTTGATGCACAGACTGCAGGTACTCAAACCTATTGCAGCTCCTAGTAGGGCGTACCTTCTTTTCTGACTGGCTAGCACGCATGTTGGTGAGTGCTTTGGCTTTGCATACATTGATCTTCAAGTCTCCCGCCTTATTGTACACGCCTACCACCTGGCCCTCATACACTTGGTCTCCAGGCTTGCAGAACAGCTGGCCACGTTCCTGAGCTGTCTCAAGAGCATATGCTGTGACCTGACCAGTTTCGAAGGCGACTAAGGAGCCGTTCTCTCGCATCTGGATGTCTCCAGCAATGGGCCTGCAGAGCACAAATACATCAGGTGGGCAACACAAAGATATCCCAAGCCCAATGCAACTTTCTTTTCGAAATAGCCTCCCTGTAAGGCACCATCCCAACCACAAGAACACAGTAGATATTGAGCCATGAGCTTACAGAGAGACATTGTGGGAGCAAAGACACACCAGGCGATATGGCTCTGCCATATCACACACTGCGTTGTCCACAAGCTGCAAGTACAAAACTGGCCTGGCAATTGGTGACAGCCAGCCAACAGCACCCAAGCTTACCTGTAGCTGTCAAACAGTGTGTTGAGCAGACCCAAACCACGTGTAGCTGTCAAAAGAGCATTCTTCAGACCCAAAAGACCACGTGTAGCGATCTTGAATGTCAACCGGGTTGTTCCCTCTATGCTTGGCTGCATGTCCTGCATCTCGCCCTTGCGTTGTGCAAACAGCTCCACGCAACTGCCAACATACTGCTCTGGTACCTCTACTACTGCCTCTTCCCAGGGCTCACACTTGCTGCCATCCACCTCACGGGTAATCACCTGATTGGAAGGAAGAGGACACACAATGCAGGAGAATTTGCAGCCTCCATGATTGCAGGTAAGTTCTGAGCATTTGCTAGCTTGCGTCACCAGATATGAAACAAGGTTTCAACAATTGAAGCCCATCCACATCCTAAGCAAGGCGTTCTTGCACAGACAGGTATATTGGCTGCTTCTAGGCTAGCCGCACCCACCTTTGGAGGTCCAATCTCAAACTCATACCCCTCTCTCCTCATGTTCTCAATCAGAATACCCAGGTGCAAGGTTCCGCGGCCACTGACCACAAAGCTATCAGCAGTCTCCCCTGGTTCCACTTTCATGGCCAGGTTGCGCTCCAGCTCACGATCAAGCCTATCCTTGATGTTCCTGCTGGTCACAAATTTGCCTTCCTTGCCGGCGAATGGAGATGTGTTGACTTTGAATGTCATGCTGACTGTAGGCTCCTCAACCTTGATAGTGGGTAGTGGATTTGGCGTCTCTCTCTGGCAGATGGTCTCACCAATCTACAAATTTGACACACAAAGCAGCAGCAACATCAGCAGATGATCTGAGATACAGGATGTTGATCAGGTCTTGCTGTGCTGCTTGTGTGCAGAGGGTTACGTGGACCAGCACTTTCACGGTGAGGTGACCGATTGGATGTTTCTACTCACCAATATATCCTGTATGCCTGTGAGAGCGCAGATGTCTCCAGCCTGTACTTCATCTACTGCTGCCCTGCTGAAGTTGTCATACACAAACAGCTCATTGACCTTGCCAACACGAACCTTGCCAGGCTCCAGACTGCTGCAGATAGAGATCTGTTACAACAAACACACCACACACAGCAAGGTCACAACACGAGGGGCTCCAAGCACACATCAACAGCAGCTTCGCCACTAGGTTGCTACTGACTACTGCGGTCAACGCACGACAGCATACCATATGCGAATTTCAGCTCCTGTTCAATCTGGTCTGACTATGGGCATTTCAGTGCAGCATCCCACAGCGGTGTTCAAGCTGCCTGTACAGAACATGCAGCAGCTTCTGCACGGTACCACACACCATGACACAACATCCCGCAACTGTCGTGTTGAATATCCCACCTGCTGTGCCTTCTTGACTGTGCCAGATGACACACGGCCAATAGCAATGCGGCCCTTGTGCTCATCATAATCAATGTTTGTGACAAGCATCTGCAGGGGAGCTTCAGGGGCGACTGTGGGTGGAGCAATCTGCAGCATCAACAAAGCAAGATTGAGTGCACATGATGTATTGTGTCACCAGGAGCCTGCAGGGCCCATAAAACATAGCTCAACGCTGTTCAGCAGCACATCATATTGGTGCTGGTTTCATTCCTCATCACCTCTGTGGCTCTGCTGAAGGAGGCTAGTGAACTTCCAAGAGAAGTCGTGTGGCTTGTACCTGTAGCATTTACTCACATTGTTGATGATGCACTCAAACAGTGGCTGCAGGTCCTCAGCCAGCGCATCAGCAGAGTTTCCTGCAATGCCATTAACGCCGCTGGCATACACAACAGGGAACTCGCACTGCTCATCAGTTGCACCAAGGTCCATGAACAGTTCAAAGGTGCTATCAACCACCCAGTCAGGGCGAGCTGCAGGCCGGTCAATCTTATTGACCACCACACACACCTGCATCAAACATCCATAGAATCAGCAAGAAGCCCAGATAGCAGCAAGCAGTTCACACCAGTCAACATCACCCACAGATGAGTTTACA
>LWCB01014867.1:0-12140 GCA_001630525.1 Coelastrella sp. M60 | reverse complement strand
GGTGTCCCAATAGTCGACTCATTCCAAATCTTTGTCCGTAACGAACCACGCAACCTTGGAGCAGCATTGCAGTTTTACTGCGGGAAACAACAGCCAGCAGGCACTGCACACACAGCACTAGCAGATGCACAAGCAAC
This sequence comes from Coelastrella sp. M60, assembly GCA_001630525.1. Classification (NCBI taxonomy): domain Eukaryota; kingdom Viridiplantae; phylum Chlorophyta; class Chlorophyceae; order Sphaeropleales; family Scenedesmaceae; genus Coelastrella; species Coelastrella sp. M60. Next base: position 12,003 of record LWCB01014867.1, on the reverse strand, counting down.
ATTAGATGTTCTAATAGGTCAGGTTCAGAGGTATAAGCAGCTGCCGAGGAGTGTTTGTGACCTGGCGAGGTATTGTGCTGCTCCTAGTAGAGCCCAAGATGTTACAAATGATGGGAAGTTTCAGTGGCGGGGTCAGATACCCATTGTTGCTTTTGGAAAATACACAGGTTTGTACGTGTGGGTGTCACATATCAAAGCATTTGTCTGCTGGTGTGAGAAAGATATGAAAGATCGAACCTGCAGCTGTTATTGTTGCCATCATGGGTGGAACCAACGCTGCTGGTACTATATGTATCAGCTGCTACAAATGCACAATTATAGTTCTACTTGCAAGATATCACAAATACAGTACAGCTCAGTTTCTGTGTCAGATGCTCCATTGTTGTTATTAGCAAGTGTGCATGTTGTGTGCACAGTATGTTAACATAAGGTCGGCTCAGCCGATTGACAAATTGACACATCGCTGCACCTGAGCAACTGTTGTGTATGTATGTGTACTTGCTTCGAAACCTTTCTTGCTGAGTAGGCTGTAATTTGTCGGGGAGTATTGCGTACACATGCAGCATGTCTGTATATATATTGTGTACACCAGCTTGAGTCATGTGCTGACTGTCTGTGTTGCTGTTGTTGCTGTTGTTCTCCAGGTGAACCTCTTGCTGTCTTGATCTCCAAACATAAAGATTACCTGAGGTGGATGTCTGCACAGGTGAGCTGGTGACAGACTGGGGCACATCACACAGTTGTATAAGAACCATATTCCGACACAACGATATTGGGAGACCAGATGCAGCAGCTTTCTCTTCTTATGATGCACAAGGTTGAGTGCACTCTTAGTATGCTGCTATGCCCTCAGCATTGCAAAGTCATGCATTGACACGCAGTGCTGTGGGATTCCTTGCACCAGGATTTTAGTGATGAGACACAGCTGGTGGTGGCTCAGGCTCTCAAGGGGCTGCTGCCAACAAAAGATGGGGGCTGGCAACCCTTGGTGTTTGAGCCAGCAAAACAATAGCAGCAGTGGCAGCAGTGGCAGAAGCAGCAGCAGCAGTGTCGGTAGTGTTTGTAGCGATGAAGTTTGATGCAGCATCAAGTACATGACTGCACAAACAGCCCAAAACAATGAACGCAGAAGCACAGTAGCTGCTGAGCAAGCAAGCAGCTGCAGACAGGCAAAGGAGGTCGACAAGCATAAGGGCTTGTGGCTTGCTGCTGTTGTGAGTGACAACAGCAGCAGCAGCAGCAGCAGCACTTAATAGTCAGAACTGACTGGTATAACCAGACTGAAGAGAGTTCTGGTAGTGTCGATACATCAACTCAAATGTGAGTCTGTGGCAAGTGGAGGAGCACAGCAGATGAGGGAGATTGGTGTTGCATCACCCTGCATCAACATTGACAATATACCAATGTTAGCAGTTGGTGTGTTCTTTCTCTGCATCGTTGGGGTCCCTTAATGAGGGAATTGTACCAATTATCATGATGTCATCTAGTCCGTCATGTGCAATTTCAAGTCATCGTGTGGTCAACTGCAACTGTTATTTTGTTGCATTGCCCTCTGCTGTCAATGATTTTGTTGAGAAGCCAGCGATGGGTGAGAGACTGCCATGGTGGGGTCTTGTCTAAATCAAAGAGGCAGAATAACGCAATAATCAAAGAGGCAGAATAACGCAATGAACTGAACAAGTTGTGTGAACCATCCATGAAAGGCGGGCCTTCGACTTTACCCGCGTGCATGATGGACGCCATCAAAGGTGTTGGTGAATGAATCTGAAGGCATGTGCATCGGTATGTGAAAAAATGTTTGGCTCGTGCCCGCGGTATGCTACCGTTCGTGTGAATAGAAAGGAAAACTTGGCTGGTGCAGCAGACGACGCGACCGATTGTATGCTGTCAGTTTAGTAAATCTCACACTGTGGCATATGTTGTTCGAACCAACTAAGGCATTTACCAAGTGCCAATGGTTTTGTCGGTCAGAATGTCAAGTAAAGGTCAATTGACCAGGATATATCCCAGTCGAGCACCCATTGTTGGTGCTCTTGTCTTTGCCCTACTTACATAATTACACTGCAACATGTAACATTATCATCATAGGCTATCAACATGTAGTCAGTTTCTGCGAGTATTCGACCCAGGTGCTTAGCTGCAGCCCTGCAAGTCGATGACTGCCCAGCATACGGCAGTTGGGTGATGCCTACATGGCAACAAGAGTCAACCTATCTTACAGCGATGAGCTGCAGCATCGCAAAGCTACGATAGTGTAGATGAGCCAGTCTGTCACGGTCAGCAAGGCCGAGCCACGCGACATTCCCAAGCATCAGTACCCTTCTGTGACTGTGCATGCTTACTACAGTCAGTTTCATGCTCATGCTTGCTTCATACATGCATATACACCTAATATGTCAGTCAGCTAATCTGCTGCGTCACAGACTGATTGACAGTATAACACAATGAACATGTGGTCGTCCCTCCCCGCTGCTGACCATCATAAATCGGCACAGCAGTACCGCTCGACACCGTGTTCTGTAAGCCAGCAAACTTTGCAACAGTGTTGCTCACATGGCACTCAATGGGATCTGAAACAATCGTTGGCCAGTTGCAACCCAGTTTAATGGTCAAAAACAAGCCTGCTCCGGCCGTACGGCCCTTGGGCATTTGACTCCAGTGGTATGTCCTCATGGCATACTCCAGCAGCAGATGGATTAGCAACTTGCATTTTGTCTGATATGCAATCATGCTGACAAAGCAGCACAAAGCTCCATAAGCAACACTGGTCCAAAAACAGCATCGATCTAGCGTTTTTGACAACAGCACATCGTGATGCAGCAGAGTGCTCAATGCTGCAGCAGTGCACAAAACAACAACCACGCCTTGACAACATTACATACCCCAAAACCCAACTCACACTGCAAAGTTCACACGTGAGCTGCATATGATAAAGATAGAGAGCAAGCCATGCACCATATAAGATGCATCTGCCGGCAATACCTGTACAACATGGACTGGGCATTATACACCTGCACTCTGTCTTGGTAAACTGGCACTAGCATAGCTACAGAGTGGTCATGACCTTGCTACTGGAAGCTACCTCTTGAGCTCAGATATACATCTATATAATCAAATTTCATATTGAGATGCATGCACGTGCAAAAGCAAGTAACTAGCAACGTATCTGCTTGCCTGAATCTATGCATGATGACAACTTGATCATACATGCATATCCTGGCATCACAAGTCAACAGATGCAAGCACATCCATGCATGTATGTCTTCCTTTTCATATGACACATCAGTTTAGGGTTCTTCCTACCAGTATGTGCAAAAAAGTATAGTTCTACAACACCAGCCATCAGAGCGAAATGATACCTGATCTGAGGGCACAGAAAACAAGCGGGCAAAAAAAAGAGCCCTGCACGAGCTGATACTGCACCATGACAAACACGCTGCTTCCGCATCGAAAATTTATCAACGCTGAGTCACCAAGGTCACCAGGCCCATCACCAGCAGCCAATGGTCATATATCAGTCAAGTAACATGCACTGGATCCAAATCATCTGCAGCAACACTCAGCCAACACAAGCTGACAGCGAAAGGTTCACTAAAAGCAACCAGCAACACAAATGACTCGACTAACGTGAAGGAGCAGCAATAGCTTGGCTGTACCGAGCCAGCATTGCACTCACTTTGCGGCATGAGCCAGAACTTTCTCACATATGGACACACCTCCACATGCACCAGCAGATTGTCTCAGTCTAGACTCGCAGCAGATGGCGCTGGTCACCTTTTAGCACATGCTTGATGCAAGCAGCGGCATCACACGCGGATGAATTTTATTGCGATTTAAAACAAAAAAACACGAGTAAAATCCCCCGCCGATGGTATTCGTATTGGGCTTGTGTATGCACCGGTCCTTTTACAAAAAACACGCAAAAAGAAGATGAAAAGTCATACCCGTCTGGGAGTTACATCCCAGAAGAACATAACACCCAAGCCGCCAGACACCTCCCTGGCTGTGCTCCCTTACTGTTGATTGGTTGGCTGATTTGGACGTGAAGGAATCTGCTTTCAAATAGCTTTTCTCTGCAGGTGCAACTTCTATACCAACTCTATGCATGTGTAACATGCATACAACATGCTATTGTAAATACAAAATGCAATTTTGAACCAGCTCATCGACCCCCACTCGACCCCCTCAACACACCATTCCCCCCACCACCAACAGCAGCAGCAGCAGCCGCCCTCCTCTCATCTCTCACAGCCTTCACAATCTCCCCCAACCTGTTGGCCACCTCAGCCATGGTGGGCCGCTCCACTGGCAGCTGACACCAGCATGACTGAGCGAGGTTTAGCAGATCAGCAGCTTGATTAAACCCTAGACCTTGACATACCAGATCATGGGGCTCTGGTAAGGCTAGTCGGTCACCTGCTGTGACGGCATTCATGATGTAGTACAAGGCGGTACGACCCTCAGTCTCCTCCCTACAAATACAACACACCACCACCACCAGCAGCAGCAGCAGCATTGTGTTTGAGTCATGGTGCTGCTCAAGAGAATCAACAATCATGCACTGATCATATCTTGATCAAAGACAAGATAGTCAAGACAGATCCTCTTCTGTTGCCCGCTGCCAGTGCAGGCTAGCTGGATTGAATGAGTGCTAAACCCTGCATCATATGACAGTGTGCTAAACCCTACATCAGATGACATCATGCTGAATCCTGAATAAACTGCCACTGCACTAAACCCCATATCTCTCACCTCCATGGTTCCTTGAGTGTGATGACCTCCCACATGACCACACCAAAGCTGAACACATCAGCAGCCTTGCCATAGGGTTGGCCTGACAGCATCTCAGGACTCTGCCAGCCTGGACTGTTGGGGTTGCCGCTGTTGGTCAACTGCTGCTGCTGGGCAACCATACGGCTCAGGTTGAAGTCACACACCTTCACCTGCGGACCGAGGTAATCCCCACCAGCAGCAGCGCGTTATATTTCTTGTTACAATTGATCGCTGCAATACACCGTGTGTGCCGATGCCTGCTGATCTATCACTTCTAGGTTGTCGTATGTCGATGATGCAAATTGTTCCAGAACAACAGCAGCCATACGAGCAGCTTGTAAGCAGTATACTAAGATCCTTACCTGCCAAGGTTTGCCAAAGTCCAGCAGGAGGTTGTAGCTCGTGAGGTCTCGGTGAACCACTCCGTGCTGGTGCATGTACTCGAGACCGGCGGCCGCACCGCGCATGACCTCGAGACGGGTCAGCCAGTCGGACTGGAACTGGAAGCCGTACGGCCACGCGCGGCGAAGATCCGCGGCCGGTTGTCCGTCGGCCAAGCCGGCACGTACGCGACGGGCCTGCGAAATGAACACGATACTTATCAATCTATTATAAAGAACATAATCAAGGCGTCACAAGAAATCGTAGCAAACAAATATAGCAGCAGTGTTGCAGCCCTTGGTCATCGGAGAGTTACCTGTCCGATCATTGAGAACAGGCTTCCGAGGTGGCACAGCTCCATCACGATCGCCAGCTTGACGCCTCTCGCTAACCCAGGAGGGACGATATACCGCTGCCTGCTGCCACACACGACTCGCTGCTGTTGCTGCTGCTGGGTGCCGCTGCCGCTGTTGCTGCCATCTCCTTCTCCCGGTGTTGCTGGCGCTGCTGCCGCTTCCGACAGCGCGTCAGCCAGACCAGCGGGAAGCTCACAGCAGGCGCCAATGAACCGAACAACATTTGGATGGTATGACAACTACAAACAACAAATATAACATACATCAGTAACATACAAGACATCCCGTGTCAACCACTTATCCAACGCAGTGGCTTTGCTTTGTGCAAGCACATATAGCATAACAAAAGCAACCTTCCATAATCATGCACTTGAGAGGCAACTTACCTTTCTCTGGAAGTCCACTTCTGCTTTGAACCTGAGCAGTGTTTCTGCTGACAATCCTGCCGGGTCGTCATAATCGATGTTGAGGACCTTGATGGCAACCTGAGCATTGAGGTACACCCCCTGAAACACCTGACCATAACTGCCATTGCCAAGTTTGCGCAACAGACCTGGCTCAAGGTCACACCAGCGAATCTTCCAGAACTCGTCATCTGACACCTGGAAACATTGTTATAATATAAAATAACATGTCAGTGACAGCAAAAGGAATCTTTTTGTATCAAAACACCAACAGAGGATGGCTATCGAAAGTACTGAAAGCATGTTGTTATAACATCTGACATGCAGTATCTATTTTCCCTTCAAACAAAGCACCATGGCCATGATATACACAAACCAGCATCAGCAGCAGCGCTGCAGTCGCTGCTGCACATGCACAAAATCCAGATTCAATCACCTGTATCATGCGCAATATTGCCAAAGCAGCAGGTAGCACCACCTGGGAGGCAGATACACCGCTGCCACCACCAGCAGCAGCAGCAGCAGTGCTGCTGCCACTCACATTGGAATTCTGACTGGCATCAGCTATAGCATCAGCAGCAGCAGCAACGTCCAACACATCACTGCTGCCAGCTGCAGCAGCACTGAAGAGCTCTACACCCGTGTTGCTCGCACTGTACAGCAGTGCATCTATACTTGCTGAAGCCTGATCTCTGCTGCTGCTGCTGCTGGCACCCAGTATGCTTGCTGCTAATGCAACATCACTCAGACTTGCACCCCCCGAACCTTTCAGCAGCAGATCAGCACTTGAAGATAGTGATGGCTGCTGCTGCTGCTGCTGGTGGTGTGGTTGATCAGCTCCTGCAGGGTGATTTGCTGCTGCTGCTGCTGCTGCTGCTGCTGAGCCTTCAGCACTAGTCCTACTGCTGCGTATGACCTCACCCTGCTGCTGCTGCTGCTGCTGAGCAGCAGGTGCAAAGGGTGACACCACATAGACCGGTGTAGGAGGACCTGAACCACGATCACTGCCACCAGAGGCTCGACTGCTGCCAGCAGCAGCAGCAGCAGTGGCAGCAGCCACAGCAGCAGCAGCGGTGGGTGACACACTTGGTGCCCCCGCAGGTGCAGTTAACACATCCCGGAAGCTTCTGCTGCGTTGCACAAAGCTTCCAGAAGATGATTCTACAGCTAAAGACTGCTGCTGCTGCTGCAGCTGCAATGCGCTCTGCTGCTGTTGCTGTTGTGTGTTCTTTGTTATTTGTGTATGTGTCTGCTGATCTTCGCCAATCCCTGCCCACGGTGCCTGCTGCTGCTGCTGACTAAGCCCTGGAGCTGGGCTGAAGGGAACAGCACTGGCAGCAGCAGCACCGAATGGTGAAAACACAGTTTCAGGAACCTGAACTGCTGCCGCCGCTGCTGCTTGCCTTTTTGGTGGCTCCACCAACCCTGCATTGCTGCTGCCAATCCCCTGCTGCTGCTGCTGCTGTTTAGGGCTTGCCGCAGGTCTTGCAGGAAACTTGCCGCTGCCAGACATGGACTTATACGCTGCCCACTTGTCTGCTGCTGCTGCTGCTGCCGGTGCATCTGCGCTGCTGCTGCTGCTGCCACCGTTGCTCGTCACATCCAGCTGCAGCGGCAACGTCCTAGAAGCTTTTCTCGTTGTCATCGTTATCACCTTGGCAGTTGGAGTCGTACCCAACACTGCCAAAGGTGGTGACTCATCTCTTACAGGGGATGTAGAAGGCGACAGATGCATACCCGACAACGCTGCTGCTGCTGCTGCTGCCGGTAGTTCTTGTGGTGGGCTGATGCTGAGTTGAGCTGCTGCTATTGCATGTGTGTGTGCTGCTGCTGTTAAAGCGCCAGGAGGACTGTAGCCCAGGGGCATATGACTGGCATATGGACTGCTGCCAGCAGCAGCAGCAGCAGCAGTAGCAGTAGCAGGCGAGCTTCTTGTGTCACCTGCTGCTGCTGTACTTGGTCTGCTGCCAGTTATCTCGATAATGCTGCTGCTGCTGCTGCCTGGTCGCCCTGGGCCAGTGCCATCAGCTGCTTCTATTGCTGCAGCACTGTTGCAGTAAATGTCATTTTGATGCTGCTCCTGCATCGCAAAAATGCACTCAACAGCAGCAGCACCTGCAGATGCTTCCTCTTGCTGCTGCTGCTGCTGCTGCCCCTGCCCTGCTTGTCGCTGCTGCTGCTGCTGCTGCTGCTGCTGATTCAGCTGTCGAGCTGGCTGCTCTACAGACATCCTCACCTGCTTCTGCTGCCGCCTGTGCTGCTGCTGCGGCTGCTGCTGCCGTGATGTCTGCATTGCTGCTGCTGATGGCTCCACATCTATTCTTCTTATCTTCAACAATCGTTTGACTCTCAGCAGGCCATTGATGACTGCATCAGTTGAGCGCTTCAGGGACTTGAACAGACGCTCACCCTGTCAAGTAACAACAACAATAACACACAATTATCACCAAACCCCTGGCACCTGCGCCATTCTTCTCTTTTCATCACCCATTCAATAATATCCTCGATGTCTATACATGATCACATTACCCCTTGATAGATGTGCATCACACAATCAAGAGCAGCAAGCAATAAGTAACACAAACCACCAATGTCTCTGGCTATGCACCCCTCCCCCTCCCCACCTCCTACCTGGTCTTGTGTTGCTGTTGCTTGTATGACTTGTCCAAGTCCCAGTGCTGACGTGTCATACTCCTGAACAAACTTGAGTGCCCCCTCTGCTGCATCTCTCAATATCTCTAAAGCCCAGCAGGCCAAGCCCTCAGGAGCAGCAGTCAGACGAGCTACTCGGCGAGTGTTGGTCAGAGCGAGATAGAAAAATGACTCCTGCAGAGATGTATACATGTGTGTTAGTCATAATGTGTACACAACGAAATAAATATCATACATATACAACACACAATATCCCCACCTCAAAGCCAAAAACACATTTCATCATGTTGATGGTCATGGGAAAACATGTCTATACGTACACCAATATATAGTATGCATATCACTCATAAAATCATCAAGTAGATGACATTGGCTGTGATATACATACTATACATTGGTATATGTAGAAACATATCCATATCCATATACACTGTATACATATACTATATATCACATACACTTACACACAAATCTATTGTTCATACATGAAAAAAACCCAATTCCCACCTGCAGGTCTTCCAGTGCAGCCGCCAGTTCCTCCTCAACCTCATTCGCAAGACTCGGCAACCCAGCATCTGAGTACGCCTCAGCCGAGTCGAGCTCCTCACACACCTGCCGAGCCGTCACACTCGACCAATGTAACAACCCAACCAACAGCTGCGGCAGCCACGCCTGTGCTTGCACATCATCATCACTCGCAGCAGCTAAACCCCTACTGCCACCAACACGTGTGATGTTAAACCCTGACCCACTCATCACTCTGCTGCCTAAACCCTGGCCAGCAGGCGGTAAACCCCAGACGGAGCTTCCGGTGGGCATGATCGCCAGCTCATCATCTGACGCTGACTCATCGCTTATGTCACCAAGCGCTGACCTGGCAGCAACTGATCTTGATCCCAGGCTAGCAGCACTGCCTAAACTGCGATGGCTGCGTGACGTACTGCCAAAATCACTGTTCAAACTGCTGCTGCTGCTGCCACTACGAACTAACTGCCGTGGCAGTGCCCCAGCGCCATCCGGCGCCGCTGCTGCTGCTGCCGCTGCCAGGGCGGCAGCAGCAGCAGCAGCAGCGTTCCGCTGCATATCCGTTGCTGCGACAGCAGCAGCAGACAGCAACTCCAGCAACATCAACAGCGCTGTATGTCTCAACGTATCAAAATTCCTCCAAACCTTCCCACACATCTCATGACAGTATCTCCACATAAGTATGAGTAATCTTGCGTCACTTGTTACTTTATGAGCAAAGCTGTGTGGGGCCAAGTGTTGATGAGTCAGCAGTGTTGCTTGAAGGTATGCTGCTGCTGCCACTGATCCCCCCATGAGTCTGAGTACTGCATTGTGCAGCTCATCGATGGCGGCAGCACAAACGGGCTGGACAGCAGCAACCTGCTGGGAGTTCGTCCTGTGGAAATCAAAAGATGATATCCCGGAACACAACAGAAGATTAGCCAGAATTTGCATGGCAAGATGCTCCATCTCTATGTTGATATACACGATACTCCCCCTTACATGACATTACATAAGTATGTATATCAGTTTCCAGAAACTGATTGACGCACCTGCACCTGTCCTTTATTTCCTTGCACAACTCCAGCCACCTACGAACAAGCTTGAATGCCATACGACACTCATCATCACCACCACACAACACACCACCACCACCAGCAGCAGCACTGCTGCCATCGCCACTGCCAGGTCCCGCTGCTGCTGCTGTTGCTGCTGCCTCCTGTGCAGCAGCAATAGCTCGTTGCACTGGCCCAGTAGCCCCAATGCAGTCCTGCTGGGCGTGAACTGAGTAATCTACTGCTGCCTGCTGCTGTCCATTCTGCTGCTGCTGCTGCTGCTGCTGCTGGTGGTGGTGGTGGTTGAAAACCATAGGTGCGAGTGCTGCTGCCATGTTATCTGCTAATGCTGCTGCCAAATCGGTAAGTGCAGGAGTAATCTTGATGACAATCCTGCTGTAGGTGCCGGATCGGTCATGAGACTGCGGCACAGATAACAACAGCAGCAGCAGCAGCAGCAGCATTGTTTATACAATCGCATAACAAGTTGATTTGCAACATTCTCTTCACATAGATTGCACTATGGACTAATATTCAACAGCACGGTATCATCAAACCACGAATACACAACAATATATCTCACAAGTATACCACTGACGTATTGAAAGAGATGAGTATCAAGCTAAGTAAACCACAAATCTCACCTGTAGTAATGTTATTTGGTTTTTGACCTCCTTACTGATCCCCTTAGCTCTCTTAAACCCTTCCTCCAGCCACACCAAGCACTGCTCTCGTTCTTTCCAAGTAGCAGCAGTCCTAGCTGACAATGTCAGATCACTCAACTCGACCGTCAAGTCCTCAGCTCGTGCTGCTGACTCAGCGAGGCTCAACTCAATCTCCTCGGGACTCAGAGCTGCCTGGCCCTCGAGTGCGTCATGTAGGGCTGAGCGCCACTGAGCCCTGAGCCAAAAAAACGGAAATCATCTTTTACACAAATAAATACTATAGATATTCAAATATGAGAAAAATAGAGATATAGAATTACTCAAAACGACATATAAACATATTTCATATGCATGCATAAAGCGATACAGCAGCCTTGTAATCACCTGTCATGTTGCAATTTCTCCAGAGCCCTATCAGGTACCTGCTGACCAGTCAACACACCACTACTGCCAGCAGCAGCAAATACACCACCCTGGTGCTGCTGCTGCTGGTGATGATGCAAGGCACCATCACAACCACGACGGCGTGGAAATGGACTGCTTTGATGACGACGAGATAAGTGATGAGCAAGCTGCTGCTGCTGCTGCCCGCCTGCTGCTGGTGCCGCCGCTGCCGCTGCTGCTGCAGACCCTGAAGCTACACTGCTGCTTGAACCCTGGCGATCAGCAACAGCAACTGATGACGCACCGTCTATCAGACTGAGATTGCCACCGACGCTGCTGCTGCTGCTGGGTTGTGTCTGCAGTGTTGCTCGAGCTGATTTAGACCTGGTCGTCCTGGGACCTGAAAACAAATCATCAACACTAGAAGGTGAAGAGACATAACTGGAATTCTGATGGGCAGGATGACTGGCTGAGAGCTGGACGGCTGCTGATGCTGGCCCCACTGCTGCTGCTGCTGCCTGACCCTCTTCCCTGGTTGCAGATCGTGGTGATAACAAAGTGCTGCTGCTGCTGCTGCCGCTGTACATTGCAGGGTGATATAACGCTGTTGATCTGCCACTGGCTGTTGGTGGGGGTGGTGGCGGCAATCCCTGACCGCTGCTGTGTCCACTGCTGCCACGACGCATCAAAGCAGCAGCAGCAGTACCTTGATGCGCACCCCGCTGCTGCTGCTGCTGCTGCAAGTGCAAGTCAGCTCCGTAAATGCTGGTGCTGCTGTCACCCATGCGGCTAGGCTGCTGTAACGCCTGCGCTTAGAATGGACTAC
>LWCB01014866.1:0-16725 GCA_001630525.1 Coelastrella sp. M60 | reverse complement strand
ACAAGAAGCATTTGAAGATGTGGGCGAATCTCATGATCTGACTGAAGTTGATCTCCATTCAGATGATGATGTTTCAGATGATCAGGCCCCTACTCTGGATCCAGCAGCAGCAGCAGCTGACAGCAGCAGCATCCTTGAGGGCCTCAAACTAGCTCAGCAGCTGCATCAGGAATGGGAGCAGCAGCAGCGCAGCCGCAGTAATGACTTTGCTGTCATGTGGGGATCGTTTGATGCATCAGATGGAAGAGATGGTGTGCTGCAGGCTGATTATTATCAGCATGATGATCATGATGATGATCCAAGATACCAAGTACATCACCCAGCTGATGGGAGGCTTATCGAGAGGGATCCAATCATTGAGCAAGGGTTGTAGCTGCCGTACTTATCATGCATGCCACAGACTCTGTCATTGCTTCATAAGCGTCCCTGTACAGTCAGCTAGCAGATGAGTATCTGTGCATTCTGTTGAAACCTCTACAGTTGCTTTCTCCTAATTCCAGCTCTTTGTCAAAGATCTACGTGAGTGCCAGTCGAAGGGATGACGTTGGTGCATGATAATGCTATCATGGCATCATGGAAGTGCCAAATACGCCATATGTTCGGACTGCTGTGGATTCACACTAGTCTCCCAGGAAAGAAAAAGCAAGGGGGCTTGTGGCCGGAGAGGGTAACCGCTAGTGACTGCTCAATCTGGACCACGACTTCAACGTGAGATATATTAGGCCATGAGGCATCTAACCATTAGAGACGGTCTCCTTCCAAAGTTTTCCAAAAACAGCAGCGCTGTCCATGCTAGCATATGCATAAAATGCCGAAGGGTCGCTGCTTGGCAGTTGTTGGTCATGATAGCCTTCTGTGTTATCCGACTGTCCAGCGGATATCTGGTGGACATGATGCATCATATGCTGGCAGACCACATTCCAGACCTTCCCAAGGTGGCACAAGTTGCTGCCATTTAGCTGTCAGCTGACTGGAGAAAATGGTCCGTCGGACTGCCTACCCATGGGCCAGTCAGACAAAACAGTAGCAATCACTCCTCATCCGAATCGTCATCGTCACTTCCTTCATCACGCCGGCAGTAGTGGCCAAGCTCCTGGCACTTCTGACACAAGTGCTGCGGGTGGCGCTTGGTCCTATCTATGTGCTCTGCATCACCGTCTTCAACCTTTTGTAGAGGCTTCTGCATGTACGGATAAACTTGGGTGTTACAATGTTGGCACAGCTGCCAGCAGTTCGCCCAGCTGTTGCCGCTCATCCAACTGCGACCACAGTCAGGGCACCTACAGAGGTGGATATGATGGTTTGTTTGGTGCATTTCCCCATGATGCCGTTACTGGAAGTTCCAGTAAAGGGTACATGGTGTTGTGCAAGCAACTTGTTGATTGCCAGCCATATGACCAACAATGTAGTACAATCAGCAAGCTGCTCCCGGAGGAATGAATTCATAGATCAGGTGCCTATAGGCCATGGCCTAGAGAGCAGCTAGTTAGCATACGTAATTGTAATCTTCTACAGCGCTTGTGTGCCCCTGGACGCCGGCGAACCTGAAGTATCCGAAGGTCCTGTGCCGGCCTTGGTATGGTGTTAAGCCCCGCTGATTGAGCTTGCGTGTAGCAGCTTTCTGCACCTGCCTCTTCCCTCTACTGGCAATGCGTTGCGTCGTGCCCTGCAACGGCTTCAATATGTTTGAAACTCCAAAGTACTTGGTAAGCATACTGTTATATTTTCAGAGCAGATCTGCTTGCGGCTTTCCTGCTAGTAGCAGCAGTGCGGCTGTGTTGCCTTGATACGGCGGCGGTTGACAACCTTGTGATTGCTGCTGATGGATGTCTTGTGCTGCATGACTAGCTCTGGGACGTAAACGAGTTGCAGTCACGAGCACGGATAATGCACTTGTACTCCATGTACCGTCCCGCGTCGGCGCTGGACACGTGTGTGAGATGGTTATAACCCAGCGCCGGAATATTCATTTCTAGTACCACCAGCTCAAAAGAAAGGTTCAATAATATTGCTCTGCGCCTTGTGACAGTAGTGTGTCGTATATAGTGCAATGGGGTCCTAGACTCCGGCGCCACAATTGTACGCTAGCCGCTACGGTCGCGGTGCAGACAAGGGCGTCACTGGACCACCTGGCAGTCTGCTGCTGTCGGTGTTTATACCAACCAAGCTTACAATTCCTCTCAACAGGTTGCGAATAAAGCATAGTCCGGCTTCGGTCAACTTGGGCCTGTGACGCCCTAGTAATTGCGTTCATGCGACGGATGCTGCTTATCGTAAGCGCGGAGGCCCGGGCAGCAGCAGCAGCACCATGTACTTTATACAATCAATTTTCAGAGTCATGATTTTGAACATGAGCATGCCCCGTGACAGCAGGTAACAAAACACATTGCCTAGCTGCATGATGCATAACCATGTTCTTTTCTTCATGTATATGCTATGCGTTGTGTGTGCTTCTATGTTTCTTATACATTGCTGCTTGCCTGAAGGTATGCAGTGCCGTGTAAGCAGCCTGAGAGTCCGTGTCGTTACATTGAAACACGTATCATGTCCTATCTACGGCAAAGGAAGACAGGTTAGCTTTAGTCCCTGAGACGTAGCTGCTACACACGGAACAATGCACAGGGACTTGTACTAGCAATGTCACACCTTGTACTGGCAATGTCACACCAGGTACACAGCAAACCTACTGACTTACATCAGTGGGGTTTTTACACTGCTTGCTGGTACCTAAGCCGCTGAGGCCTAGCTTGAAGCTACCGTAGCCGTAGCGAGTATATGGAATAAATCTCTCATCATGATCTCGGCATAGGAAATTTCTCCAGCTCTTCTGCAAGTTGGTTGGCAATCAGATACCTGTTGGTGATCAACAGCGCTGTTGGTCAGCTTGCTGACTAAGCCGCCAGCAGCTGCTGAATCTTGCCTTCAGACGCCATTGGGTTGTCTCCATTTCGTTCCACAACATTGCCTTCCTTGTCTATCAAAAACTTGGCCTGGAGTGAGCATCAAACCATCTGCCTGGCAGCCTAGACCGTAAAAAAACACAGTTTTGTTTTTTAATACGTCTTATCTACGTACTTTATACACCTGCGTACTGGATGGTATACGATACGTAGCCGTCCAAGGTACCCTTGCATACGTTGACCATACGCAGCCGTATGGCTTGCCGTATGTAGCTGTATGCAGCCGTAGGGATATACCGGCCGTAGATTCATACACAAAAGTACGGGATTAGACGTATACCAGATTTTAGAGACGTTGGTTTTCAAGACGTAACTGTGTTGGGCCGGTACCAGTTAACACTGCAACTGGCATGTGCTTATAGTGAGCCCATGTTCAGCAGCATCACCAGCCTGAGGCAGCTGAGAGTTCTGTCTAAGCTTGAGACAAGTGTCATAGGACCGAATGCTGTCGACAGTTTGAAAGAGAGAATGCTCTCACAGTGTGCCACGTGAGGGTATGTTGACCCACCAAGCTCTACAAAAGAATGTTTGAGCATCCGAAGAGTTTCTTGAAGATACATTTCTAATGGTTAACCAGGCAGCTGACTTGTTTCCTCATCGGCGAGGCGCCTCTCACATGTGAACTAAAGTGGTTCTCACATCTTCAACATGCCCGCAACATGAATCTGCAGAGCTGGAAGAAAAATTGGCTGTGTGATAATTGCTGATTCTGGCCGCTGACACGCCTCTCAAGTACAGAATGCTGCTAAGGCCACTTTGATTGAGTCAATCATAATGGCTGGCATGCCACACTGATTGTCAAGACCATCTGTCATGAGCAACGTTCAATCATTGAGACCTTGCAACCCTACCAGGAATTCAAAGCTCGTGACTGTTACTAACTTGCGCTTGTGTCATTCAATGACAACACTTGCGGCAAGAGCTCTTATACCATAGCATGCTGCATACAATGTGTGCAAAGTGCATACAAGAACCCTGAAGGGCCATCAGAATGTTGGTGAGTATCACACGGCAGAAACCAGGACGCACACACTGTATGATACATATGAGATGGGTACCCATACACCGGTATACACACTGCGGTTATAAATGGGTGCTTTTAAAAACAATAGACACGCCCTGCCAGGCTGACATGGCATGCCACAGCTTGCAAAGCTGCAATCCAATGACCTACAATGATCAAACAAACACTGGTGTGCGCTTGCCTGCACTCCTGTGTCCTGGCTGCCCCTGTTGCTGATGTTCCGACCGTTGTTGCTGCGCTGCACTTGCCCTGCTTGCTGCTGCAGCTGACTGTTGCCTTGTAGCATCTGATGAAGCCTGTCCCTCTTCTGGCCCTGCTCCTTCTGCAGTAGAAGCTCTCAAACCATCGCTAACTGCGGAATGACTTCTTATATTCCTAGGTGAAGACTTGATTCCCCCTGTAGTATGAGGCCGCAGCTTACGGTTGGCTGGTTGCTGCTGCTGCTGCTGCTGTCGCTGGTCATACGGTCCTGTGCTGCTGTATGTCACAGTGTTGCCAAATCCTGGAGAGCTAGAACGTACAATCAAGCTGCCCTGTAGCAACTTCCCTACACAGTTGCTGGTGTTGTCACCATCAACCACACCAGTACCACTCTGCTGCTCTGCACCCAGACTGCTGCTGCCTCCGCTGCTGGCAGTACTGTTACGTTGTGTCAGTTTCCTCAGCTGTGCTGCATGAAGTCCTGGCCCAAGAGGTCCACACCCCAAGCTCTCTCCTGTTGCTGCTGGACCAGTGTATACTGTAGAAGCTGTACTTGGTCTGAAGGCAATGAGGGGAGGTAGAGATGAGCTGCTGCCGGTGACAGTAGGACTGCTGCTGCCACCTGGTGCACTGTGTTGTGTTGGGCTGCTGCTGCGACTGCCAAGCAGGGTGCGCTCACAAACCAAACACCTGGTATGAAGCACAACAGCAGTCTTGCATCACTTGCCATGATTTTCACATGTACATATGGTTACCATGTGTTCAATGGCGGGGTTAGCACAATAAGTGCATCAGGTGTTATAGTGAGCTCAATATCACAGTACATATGACAATCTGTTATGTTAGCAGCCTGTATGACAAACTGTACACCATCACTACCAGTGGCAGTCGGTGACTCACCTTATTCTGCTGGCTCCTGTGTTATCAGCATCTCCTGTGCTGCCCCTGTACGCTTCCAGTGCCAAGTCTACTGCTCTGCTGATGACTGCCCTCATGTCATCCTTACTGGCCTTGGACAACATTAGACGAGACAACTCCTGCAACATGTCAGTGAATGCATTGGAGGTGAACACAAGAAGAAACCTTCAGTGCATGCCACAGGCTGGTGAACTTGGCACTGTTACAGGGAATGTTCATGAACACTAGCTGGCTGTAGATCCTGGGACTGTGTAAAGGGAAAGTCGTCTGAGATGTTCTGTATTGCCTTGCCTAGTTGTACAATACCTGCAGATCCTCCTTGGTTGCCACTCCCTCCCTGGCAAAGTCCTGCGCCTCCCTGTCTTCCAGCCTGACTGTCAGGACTGACACAGCATCCTTCAGTAACCCCAGATCCCGAGCCAGCGCCTTGTCAGCATCAGATACAGCAGATGCAGCACCACGACCAATCTTGCGGCTCAAGTCAGCTAGGGAGGTGTTAAGAGCTGGGAGGTCCTTCGTCTGTTATGTGAGTGTGAACAGAAAGCGCAGCACATTGGAAGTGTCAGTCATGTCCAATGCTCAACTCTTGCAACAGCGGGATTGCAGTAATTAATACATCTGATCACTTACGCAACTTGCAAGGCCAGCCTGCATGAACTGATCATTACCACTGGACTAATCTCTTGCACCCCACCTTGATGTGCTGTACCTCCTTCTTTGCTGCTGCCACTGCTGCCACCAGTCCTTCCAGCTTGCTGTGCATTGCCACCATCTCTGACAGAGACACCTCACTCTGCTGCACCTGCTGCAGGGCCGGCTGCATTTCCTTGCGCAGCTGCTGCACCTGCTGAGACAACCGATCAGCAAGACCCTGATAACTGTCTTGAAGACCAGCCAGTAACCCCATGCTGCTGTCCTGATAGGACGATAAATCAGAGCTTAGCTTTGCAACCTGCAGCAAAATCCCAAAACAGATACCCCTAAAGTGGTTTGACCACTGGCAATCCATTGGCAATCCATGTGTGCGTTACGTACTACATGGTATGCAGGATAACTCCCAGAGGCCAGCTATGAGCTCAAGCGTCCTGCTGCACACTGTGCAACACCTGTTCCTACCTGCTGCTGTAGATCAGCCAACTGCTGTTGTGTCTTGACATCAGCATCTCTTTGTTGATCAATCTGCTGCTGCAGCTCTGCCTGCCTTGACTTGGTCAACACACCAGATAGTACACGACCAGATTGTGGTCGGCTGACGCATGCGCTGCTGCCACTAGTACTCCTAGTTGCACGGTAGCTGGTACGCGGCTGCTGCTCGTACTGTTGATTGCCACTTATGAAGCCTCCTGTGCAACTGGTTATACCACTACTGCTGCTGTTGCAGCAGGCTGGCTCAACAGCGCTGCTTGGCCTATTGCTGTCAGATGTATGCTGCTGCTGCTGCTCTAGTAGCACTGCTGTTTGTAAAGTGTCCAGTGCTGCTGCTTGGGAGGCAGCCACCTCTGCTTCTAGGTTAGTGCCTGCTGCAGACAATAGTGCAGCAGGCAATGGTCCAGAAGGTTCCTGCTGTTGCTGCTGTGCATCTGCAAGCTGCTGCTCAAACTCTAGTATCTGCTGATGTGTCATGAGCTGTGGCTGAGGTATTGCTATGCCCAGCTCTGCTGCTACCAGGTCCACAGCCATCAAGTGACCAGACAGATTATGCA
Source organism: Coelastrella sp. M60 (assembly GCA_001630525.1). Taxonomy (NCBI): domain Eukaryota; kingdom Viridiplantae; phylum Chlorophyta; class Chlorophyceae; order Sphaeropleales; family Scenedesmaceae; genus Coelastrella; species Coelastrella sp. M60. Next base: position 9,919 of record LWCB01014866.1, on the reverse strand, counting down.
CCCCAGCCAAGCGACTCTCACACACCTGTAGGCGGCTGGTGACCTCCTGTACATGAGCAGGTGAAGGAAGAGTATCACCATGAACAGCAAGAAGCAGGTGCTCAGTATTCTCATGAAAAGATGTCAGCAAGTGCTAAGTAAGGTCAATTTGCAGCTCATTTGAAGGAATGAGAGTAGTGCTTCTCAGATGTAAGGCTTCTGTTGTTGACGCACATGCAATCTCCACATGATGCTGGCATGCCATCCTGCTGCGCAGCAGGTTTTGAGGCTTGCACTACTTGACAGTATGTTATGCATGCTCGCTTACCTCTTCTGTTTTGTGTCTGAGTTTGCTGGCCTGCTCCTCCATGACATCAGCCTTCTGCTCTAGTTGCTGCAGTCGTTCCAGCACCTCCACCTGGTTGAAGGGTGACAGGGCACTGCTGACACCATGACTGACCTCGAGGCGAGATTCAAGCACCCTCAGACGGTCAAGGAGCTCATGGCTGCTCAGGTGGGTGCGCTCCAAGCTGCTGACCTGTCGTGTCATCAGGGTGACCAGGTTAGATATTGTGTATTCACACATGATATGATAGTAGAAAACTACCAGTGTGCCAGCATGCCAATTGAACATACAGAGCTCTTGAGAAGGGAGCACTTGCACGGAATGATGAGCTGCACAGTACTGTGTCAAATGCTGCTTATTGCAGTGCGGCACTGTTGTTAGCTGACACGTATGCCTCTGTAAGGCGCAGGGTTGTTTATGGCCAGCCAGTATGAGTCGGATCACTGCAGGTATGCGTACCTTCTGGTGAAGTACTGACAATAGGCCTGACTGGGTCTGGAGTTTCTCGACCATGCTCTCGAGCATTGCTTGCAGAGGTGTTTGTATGAATAAAGGCTGCAGTACAGCACAAAAATGCAGTGAACTGTAGCTGTTGTCACAGACCACAACTACTCGCAGCATGTACTGTAGACCTTGGAGCCATGTGCAGTCATATGCACATCACTCACCTGCCGTATGGCTGTGAGGATCTGTGCGTGCTCTTCATCACCATATGCCATGCTGGCGCTGTTCCTGCCCGTGTTGCTTCCATTTGCAGATGCCATCTGTGCACTGGCTCCTCAGCAGGCTTGCACAACTGCAGGTATGCTGCCGTCTGTCCTGCTGGTGCCAGCTGTAAACATTGATATCGTCTGCTGACTGATTTCTGACACATCATGAAGGCCATGCGGGTGTTTTCTGGTGGTCATGCATCCCGTCCCCAGGTTGGACATATGCTCGACAAGATGTATTGCTTGTTGACACCAACCGACTCACGGAGCAGCCCAAACATCTCATCTAATGTTGTGAAAGAGCATCAGTATGTGTTCAATCCTGGTGAGAGACTGATTTGTCAGTGACGCTTATCAGCAGCTGTGAACACGACTGTCAACTTGATGCTGCTGGCCGAGCATCATGCGAGAATTACCCCATAAATTGTATGAAAACACACATCTTTACCCTTTCACATCGTGTGGCTGTCTATTGGACTCTTACTTTGTGCGCATGTTCCTCTATGCGGGAAAGCTTTGTATTGCTGGCCGCAGAGCGATAGACTTCCGGTCACAGGTCATGTCTGTGATTTGGTGCTCTCATGTCACGTTCAGCAGTCAAAGTCGTGTTGCGGACCCGCCCATCGGATAGTTTCCCATCATCCCAGCTGCAGATAAGCCCAGGCACCAAGGTGCTGCTCAAGGCTCGCCCTAGAGCTCCTGTTGGGGCGACCGATGCGTTCAACTGCGAGATGGCGTCACAAAATTGACTTGTGCAACTCTGACCAACTTGCAGAGTGTAGCGGTTGTGCATGGCGCAAGAAGCTCAGGGCTACCTGGTGACAGAGCCGGACCTCCTCAGCAGTACCAGGTGTGCATCAATGTACCTAACCCTAACCCCACTTTGCGGTGTGCAAATGATATTTTATAAATAATATTTGATAGCAAGGGGAGGAGGGTACTGATCTCACTGGGCGATCAGAGTATTTAACCTGTCATTGCTGCAGTTCAAGTTTGATGGTGTCTTGCACAATGCCAGGCAGGAAGAGGTGTTTGAGGTGCGTGCAGTGCACAGATTGTGGAATCATTTGCGCCACATACATCATGCTTTGCGAGAGTAATATCGTTGTGTAGCGCTGTTGACTCCATCAAGCAGTGTTTTGCCCCATAGTAGCAGTAAGCTGTTTCCTTGCAAGTGCGAAGCAGCTGCAGCATCACAGTGCATACATTCCGGCAGGTGGCCGCATTGCTACTTCCAAGTGTATGCCGTACTTTCTGTTGCTACAGCAGTGCCCTCATCTGGTTGTGTATGTTGCATGCAGTTATGTGCTGCAGACGTGGTCCAAGGGGCATTGGAGGGCTACAATGGCACAGTCATGTGCTATGGGCAGACAGGTGAAACATGGAACTCAACCTGCTTCACCAGCCAACCGGTTACCTGCGGCTTTGTTGTATGCAGCAGCAGAAAACTGACATCAACCTTGCGTTCAAGCACAGTAGCAGGGCCACAATCCATGCAGCACTTGTGGGTAAGACCTATACCCCGTAGCAGCAGGCAGTTGGAATCGCAACACTTCATCCAGGAAAGCATTGGGTGTGCATGGGGTTTTTACAACCGACTGTCTATCTCTGTTCGTCAGGTGCTGGCAAAACATACACCATGACAGGTGACCGCCAGTCATACAAACAGCGCGGTCTGATACCACGCAGCATTGCCTCCACTTTGTCTCAGCTGTCGTCAGCTCCTGGTGTTGTGAGCTGGCAGGTGGCTGTGAGCTACCTTGAGATTTACAACGAGGCAATGTATGACCTGCTGGACATCAGCACACAGCCACATGAGCTCAGCCTGTATGAGGACGCCAGGGGACACACTCAGGTAGAGCCAAGTGAGGCATGTTATCAGGCAACGATGCAAGCAGCAGGGCGCACATTGAGGCAGTTCGTTGTATGCAAGATGAATCTAGAATGCGCAAGTATATACTTTGTTGGTTGAGAATGCAACAGTATCTGGTGTGTGCAGGTGTCTGGCCTGCGCAAGGTGTCAGTGTCAAATGAAGCAGAAGCCCTGGCACTGTTCTTTGAGGTGGGCATGGATGTGTGAGCTCCATCACCATGCTGCATTCGGAAACATGTCTTTGCTGTGATAGGTACAAGCTAGTGTCATTGATTTTGTGGGCTTGAAGGGACATGCTGTGGTGGTTTTGAGGATTGGTTGCTGTGCAGCAGCCCCGCTTATTTATTCAGCACTGTCGCAGTAGATACACAGCGTTTGTGAGTGGTTGCTGACTTGAGTCCCATGCTGTCATGCCACACCCCTCTTTGTGTGTGTTGTATGTTGCTGCCACAGGGTGAGAGTAACCGGGTGATCGGTGAGCATCAGCTCAACAGGGAGAGCAGCAGAAGCCACAGCATATTCATGATGCACATCACAACAGTGCCTGAGGGGGGTGATGGACAGACCAAGGTAGGCGACTGGTTGATACAAGCATACACTGACATGAACAAATTGCATTTTGGCCATGGAAGGCGTACATATCACAACTTGGTGGCTGGGCTGGCTTTGAGGTCCATAGACACGACTTCACAGCTGTGTGGAACACGATGCAGACTACATTGGATGGTCATGCAGCTGTGCGCAGCATTTACATGTTATACGTATGTGTAGACGTTATGCTTGCTTTGCGTCCCTGCCCTGCAGGTGTCGAAGCTGTTTCTTGTTGATCTTGCTGGCAGTGAGCGAGTAAGCAAGACTGGCAGTGAGGGTGTTGTGCTGAAAGAGGCTGGTCACATCAACAAGAGCCTGCACATACTGGAGCAGGTGGTGCTGGCAGCTTCACAGAAGGGAAGAGATCATGTGCCTTACAGGTAAAACAGAAGGAGGGGATGACTGGGAATGAACTCAGCAGCAGTGACACACAGTGCATGTTTCCTTTTTTTCTATTTTGCAGCGCATGCCATTGTTCAGCATGTTGGTATGATCTGCCCCAGGTGATTGGTGCTGCGCTTGCTGTGTTTGTTCTTCAGGTCAAGTAAGCTGACACATGTCCTGAAAGATAGTCTTGGGGGCAACTGCCGTACTGTGCTTATTGCCAACATCTGGGGAGATGCAGCACAACTAGATGAGACACTCAGCACATGCAGGTCAGCTGTGAAGCATCATTTGCTGGCAGCAGACATGAAAACCTCAGTATCATAGTGTGACTGTACAATGGACAACATAGCATGTTGACATACTGAACAAGCTGGTGCTGCTGAAGAGACACACCTTGCCGGGCCCACCGTGGCAGGTGGCGAGACAACAGTTTTGTGAAAGCAATGTATTCAACATGCCTAACTGGTCAACTGCTGATGATTGTCCTCCTTTGTGTCTTCAGATTTGCTTCACGCATGGCTCGTCTTGTTTGTGAGGTGAGGAGCAATGTGGTTCAGGAGGGAGGAGCCAGGGTCAGAGCTCTGGAGAGGTGAACAGATAACACACCTGGATTGCAGGGGTGGTGGTGACGATGAACGAGGATATGCAATGCACAGCATGATAGAAGGCATTGCACAGTGGAGTAGCTGCCAAGTATTGCTCCTTCTTGATGACGATTGGGCGAGTTGAATTTCAAGATGGTTGGGCTACTGATACACTACATTATGCCAGCCAGTTTCTCTTGCACAGTGCCCAATGATGTTCTGCTTGTACTGCACTGTCAGAGAGGTTCAGGAGCTGAAAGAGGAGCTGGCCATGATGCAACTCATGAACAGATTTGTCAGCAGCAGCACTGCTGGTGTCAGCAGTGACAACAGCAACCACCAGCCTTATTCCACTGCTGCTCGTGAGCGACTGCGGAATCATGTGATGATGTGGCTGCAACAGCCTGATGGTGATGACTCATCATGTTGTGATGCAGTGTCATCAGGATTGTCTGGTCTCAACATCACAAGTGTCAGACAGCTCAGGGAGGTGCTGTTGGCGGTCAAGGTGAGAGACATAATATATGCAGTGTGACGCATATGAGTCACGATAGTGGCAGTCGATACAGTCTATTGTTGGAGCCTGGGAATGTGGTGCACAGGATGTCACATGTATGTAAGTGTGTAGTTGCCGATTTGGGGTGCAAAGTGGGATGCGTTACTTGCGAGATGTATTCACAGCTCAAGCTTTGGTTATTTTCAACAGCTGAACACTCATGTTGAGGTGCTGTTCGCCTCCTTTCTTGCAGACGATCACAAGGAATAGTATTGAGAGATGCAGCAGCAGGACTGGAGCAAGCCCTGCTGAAGTATTGTGTCAAGCAGACACGGCAATCAGCGGAGCTGCCGCTGGCACTGCTGCTGCTGCTGCTGCTGCTGCTGCTGGTGGTGGTGGTGGTGGTGGTGGCGGTGGTGGTAGTTTCAGCAGCAGCTCTGCACATCATGATTGGCAGGGGTGTGTAGGTGAGGAACCTCAAATAGAAACCAGCTTGGGTCATTGCAGCATGCATTCCAAGTGATACGTGAGGCCCGTGCATAAATTGGGCAGTACTGATGAGGCTGGCTCCGCTTGTACAAGAGAGGGTTTCATCATGAGTTGAATTCAAACCGTAACAGCACGTACACCGCCGTCATTTGCAGTTCATGGTGTGCCAGACATACAATCACCTCCAGCTTGATGATAATGTTGTCCTGCTTTGTATCCTGTCATTTACTGTGCCAGGTGATGGTGATGATCATCTGGAAGCAGCAGCAGCTCCTGATGATGCCAGACCAACAGCATATGGGGACCACCACCACCAGCAGCAGCAGCAGCAGCAGCAGCAGCCACCTGAGCAAACCTCCACAGTGGATGAACCAGCAGGGCCTGGACCTGGATCATTGCTGCTGCAGCAGCAGCAGCAACTTCATGCAAACAGGGGTATCGGTAGAGTCGAGTCTGCAGCAAGCAGGCTGTCCAACAGCAGCAGTAGGATCACTGCTCCTGTTGCTGTTCCACCTGACAATGCCACAGCGTTGGAGCTGTACAGGTCTGGGCCAGGAGCTAAGAGAGCCACACTGCTAAATGACAATGCAGCAAGGCTGAAAGCAACAAAGAAGCGCAGCAAGGAGTTGGCCATGAGGTTAAATGATCTGAAGCGGCAACTTGATGAAGCACGAGCAGCACTTGAACAGATGAAACAGCAACGACAAGCTCAGGGACAACAGGCTGAAGAGGTATGTGCTGGTGATGTTGTGCTGCACTTGCTGCGGCAGTTATGGCTGTTGGAGGTATTGCTGTACAAAGTGCAGTGGTGAGGAGTTGCATTGCATGTGCAATGTGCATGCTGTCGGTTTGTGTGAATCTGACACGCCTCACAGGCCGGAACGACAGTCTGCCGCTCTGATCGCACTGCTGCTGCTGCTGCCACCTCGCCGCTATGGTTCCAGCTAAGTCAAGAGGAGTATCAGCTGGTGATAGTTATGAGAGATATCAAGGCACAGTATAGGTGAGCCTGAAAGTACGTCAAAAAAGATGCTTATTTCATTCACACACTTACTTGGGGTCTTGGAAACCAGAGGATGTGAGGGTGCCATTGAGTGAGTGGGGGTACAATGGCACATGGTTATGCGTGAGTATATACGGCATGTATGTCTCAGTCTTTCTGCAGTCTGCAGCTTTACAATCCCTCTGCGGTGGCGTGTGTCAGGTGTTCAACAAAGTATGAGTGACAGCTTGCAATAATCAGCAAATTTGTTGGGCCTGCCCTGCACTCTTCTTCACTGCTGATTCAGGGATGGTCATGCAGAGCTTCAGTTGGGTCGTGATGAGTCACAGTACACAGCAGGTCTGTTGAAGACATGTAGGGCTGAGCTGCTGGAGGACTTTGGTACCTGGTACAGAGACACGTATGGAGTAGACATCACAGAAGTGGTTGAGGTAGGTGTGGAAGTGGGCTGTTTAGGAAGGAAATGCTGTCCCATATGAATTGCTGACACTCACTGCTGCTGCAACTGGTTGACGAATGCCTGGGTGATCCATTGACTTGTGCTGCATGCCAGCTGATGCTTGCTGATTTTATCAATTTGATTTGATTGCGTATGATAACGTATGCTTCAAGCTGCCTGTCTGTTGTCTGTTTTTCCCTGTAGGATGGCAGCTGTTTCGCCAGTGCTGCTGGGTCCTTTGTTAGCAGAGCTGAGTCAAACTGCAGCACCAGGAACGTGTTCAGCAGTGATGACAGAGGTCGTGGTGCAGCAGTGGTGCCTTCTAGGACATCAGGAGCTACTGGCAGCATTCAGGTAGCAACAACTCATAGCAACACCAGCAGCAGGCAAGCAACACCGCCATTAGCAAGCTTGGTCGGCTCCTTAGAAGATGCAGGGGACCCTGAAGCCGCAGCTTACTATCAAGCTCAACGCACTGGCTCTGGTAGCGCACTAGCTGGGCATAGACCAGGCAGTTTCAAGAAACATAGAGGGGAGATGGGAACCTTCACCTTGTCAGAGAGGTCCACCTTGTTTGACAAGCCTAGAAGTAGAATAGCGCAATAGTGAGAAGCGGTGCTACTTGTAAATTTTTTGGTGTAGCAGTGGAAGTCAGCCACTGCAAGAGCGCTGCACCAGGCGGTGTCCCGCCACGAGGGGTGTCAGCGGTGATTTTCACATGAGAAGCACATAGCTCATGACTACGTGTTAACCATGTAATGAAGGACACTGATTGCGGAAAGGCAGCGCCGAAAGCAATGAATTGCCTTTCCACTACAATTCGCCGTTTCAGTTCTTTCGGAGCTCGGGCACAACATCACGTTGTAGCTTCGTCACAAACGTCACGTACAATATACAAGCAATTGCAGTATTCTGCAGCAAAGGTTGCCACGCGTCCTCGTTATCGTGAACAGCATTGCGGGACAACGCCTCTGCACAAGTTTGTGCACTGTGTCCTCATTCATACCTTTCAAGTCTAATAAGCATCTAAATCTTCAGGTGCAAGAATGCTTCTCAGGAACTCCGCCTCATACCCGGTACAGGTGTGCAGAGGTGGATGCAGTCTGCATCTGTGTTTGGGCTTCTATTCTTCAGCGCAATCGGACAGATCATGATGCTTACTATCGCGCAAACGTGCAGGGGAAAACACGTTTGACACATGCTGGGCAGAAATGCGCCAGGCCTCTGCGAGTTGTGGTGGTGAAATCAGGCAATCTCGAGATTCCAGATTCCTTCAAGCAGGCGCTGCAGGGAGCATTATCTCGCAATCAAGACGCATGGGACAGCAACAGGTAACAGACGAATCATGAACGCAGCCTTGCAGCAGCAAAATCGGGCAAGTACATGTAGTGCCGTTTGATGTTCACATTATCTAGTTGCAGCAGATGACAACTACTGCTGACGGTCTTGCACCAAATACTGTCGTGACTTTCGTCGTAGACTGCGAGGTTCGCTTACTGAAGCTCATCATGTACCACATTTTTACTCAGTAACTTGTTAACTTCCTATCTCCTGATTCTCTGTGCTGCCACGTCGCGCAGTGGTGGTTATGACAACAGCTACAGCAGCGGTGGTTACAGGCAGAATGGCGGAGACGACTTTCGTGCTGCCAGTACACGTGCTGCCAGCAACAGAGCCGCATCAGAAGCAACTCCTCTGTTGCAGGTGCTGGCTACTGCTCTTGGGCAGAGCCGTGCCACACTCGAGCGCCTGCAGGTGAGGCCACTGAAGCTTTTCTACCCAGCCAGGGCTCATTGTTGTTTGAGATACATCATCATGTCAAGCACTGACAGAGGCATATCCACAGCAGTCCGTCCAGCCTCAACGGTTGAAACGGCAGCCTTGACCAGCGACTGTAATTGGGAAGGAGCCTGCAATCGATGTTTCCAGACCCAACCTCATGCATAATGTCTACCCTCTGACTCATACTTGCTGGCTGGGTACTGATTCTGTGTCTGCCCATGCATGTTGTAACTATTGACAGGCTGAAGAGGCTGAGATCGAGAATCTGATTCAGAAGGAGCGCAAGCAGGTTGAGCGACTGGAGTGGCTGTTGGAGAAGGTGCAGATGGATTACGCTTACTTCAACCAGCTGCAAAAGAGGTTTGAAGATGACACAAACGGGGGAAGCAGGTGGTGAAACCATTGTGCGCGATTCCAGTAGCTCAACACCATTGCACTGGCCAAGCAGCCAATGCTACGGTTAGCACGAGTTTGTTGTCACAGCAGTGCACTAGCAGCCACTTGCTGCTTTTGTCACATTGCTTGCATCGACATTGTTTGAGCACATATCATGGCACCAAAGGGCTTCGATATGTTGTTTAGACACCAGCTGCAGTGTGCAGCAGCTCCTGGGGCTACTTGCTGTCACAGGCTGTGAGCATCTGCAGTCATTGCCTCTTTAGGAACACATTGGTGGGCTTCAAAGATCTCTTTCATTTCTTGTGACTATTGAGTGATGCCTTCGAAGGCTCATAGCCAGTGGCTGGTAGTAATCTGTCCTTGGTTTGCGACAGAAAATGTTTCGTAGGTTTGTGCACCCTGTCAGGTGGCCGTGTGGTAGTGGTGTGTGGAGTGTTTCGTAAAGCTGATGTATAATCATCGTATATTATGTCATCAGTGGTCATATGCAATATCAGAAGCATTCAGGTGACACCACACTGTGTCATCGTGAAGAGTCTTCTTTGAAACTGCCGAATCAGTACTGTGCAAGTGATAGCCTCATCCCAAGCTCATCAGCATCATCATCCCAAAAACTTCCTTTGATGACCACTGGCAGCCGGGCCGCCCTGCATTGGATGCAAATACCGCATGCAACATACATGCAACATACATGCAACATACATGCAACATACATGCAACATACTGCACAGGTTACAGTGTATAATCAACTTCTCAAGGCACCCAGGTGTCATGATGAAGTCGGAAAGACAGGCAACCGTCGTAAACGAGTTGGCCATGCAAATCAAGATGCCTGGTATAG